>CM056995.1:230862207-231089707 GCA_029891345.1 Dryococelus australis | reverse complement strand
TTATTTAGCTTTAGTAATCAGAAAATTTTACAAATATTTTATCAAATTATTTCAAAGTGTCTCATAGAAGTGAGTTACCGTGAATAGTATTTCACCGAAATGTCATTTATTCAGATTTGGATAATGAAATTACTTTTTTGCGATTGTCGTTTGAATGCAGTTAGGGCCTGCGAATGTGCTCTTAAGTGCCTATTTTACCTTTGGAGTCTATCGGCGGTTACTTCAAACTTTTTAGAATCAAACCTTTGAAAAATCTATCAATTAATTACGTACTTGTTTTTTCCTAAGTAAGCCTAGTCCACAATCGTCCAGTGCTCGTGGTAACACTAAAGTACGATACCTCAATTTGTAGTTGAATTTAACTTTTACTTATACTTTATCTTTAAATTATAACATTTCATAAAAAAATAATACGAATTCCAACAGAGATAAAATAGGTGTGTTGGTAATGCCTACTTAAAAATAATTCTTATACAATATATTATGACACTGAGTAAGAAACAATGCAGTCCGTTGTCCTTATGATCTAATGTTCTATACTTGGTTAAGGGTTGTTTGCATGGGGTTGGGGAATATCATAGAAGTAGAAATGTAGAGGACTATCAACTAAAACAGATACAATTACATTCCCACATTTAATGTGCATGTATGAGTGGAACGCAGTACGGGACTAACTCCTTGTGTTGCCATATTGTGAACAAAAAATGTTATCAAACGACTTTAGCCACTAACATTATCTTCTCCGTTTTAGCTCGGGATTCACGTAATGTGGTTGTTATGCGCACGTTCTGGGACAACCAGTATATAGGCTGTTCACGGTAAAATGAGCACTTTTGAAAGCTCTGCTTAGGATCTACTTATATACACATTGTGTATTCTTCCCCCTTATGCGAAATTAACATTCTCATGGGCCTTGTCACTTTATTCATGCGACGGTCAAATAAAACTTTGAAATGATTAAGAAAGCAATAATTTTACAAATCAGTCCATTTTTACACTTCATTGCATTAGATAAACAGAAAGCGAAATAAATAATTTTAAGTTATCACAAATGGTTACCTAACACTTTTATTCGACGTGAAGATATGGAACTACTTTCCACCCATCGTTACCAACTTTACTGGGCGAATGTGACTCAGTGCGCCCATTGAAATATATGCATGCAGTGCTAGTGACTTTTTCTAAGGTTCATTTCTAAAGTGCTCACTTTATCGTGAACAGCCTTTAGTTAATGGTCATGCGGGAGGAGAAGAAGTAAAAAGTAATTCCCATTGAAGTAGGAGAGGTTCTAGATACAACATAGTCCCATAAGATTAACATAGCTTCACAATCTCCACACTTAGCACCTCCCTTCACGTACCTAAACCCGCACCACCTCCACATCATACTTCACAACAAGCTATACCACTATCACCCCTCTCCCCTACCAACATCCCCTCCACTCATCATCCTCTTCTCCCCGGATATGGCTAACACCCTCCCTACACCTCCCCCATACATTCCTTCCCAGCGAGATACACTGCCTTCAGTTCCAAACTTGACAGGTAAGCAGCACTGCTACAGCCATCGGCCGCTATATTAGTCGTAGAGTTGACCACCAGGAGCGCCGTTGTCTCTTGTTGCCGTCATCGGCCAGTAGGTAACGCACAAGTTTTCGCAATGCCTGCAAGAGGGCAGCTAATGCTATTAAATGTTATTATGAACTCTGAGATGTGCTGGAGGCTTAAGACAATTCTCTCCATCATATATGTAATGCATCATCATATATGTAATGCATTATTACATATTAAAGTAACTTCGCTTTTATATGGTTTTGAATCGAGGAACCCCGTCTCCATTACACAATGCCTTTACTCTTTTGACCACGAGAGCTTAGATTCCAATGGAAGTTTAAATGTTGTATTTAAAAAAAAAAAAGAATCACACAGACTAACTCGGGCATTCAAAACGAATATGTAGTATATATCATGATTGAACTATCGATTAGTTAAAGCATATTTATATAAAAAAGTTAGGAATTTAAGTGTTATTTTGTATAAACTTAAAAATTGTCAAAAGTACATATACGAAGCTAAATGTTTATAAACTCGTATTTTAAAGGAGATTTAGTTCAGAAACTTACAACAACCAAACATTCAAAATGTAATTTTTTTATATTAAAAAAAGTCAATTAAATAATATATTGTTTTTTTTACAAAACAATTATAACCGAGTGACATATAAAATATTCGTATTTATTAGTCACGAATATATCGGCAGAAAAAATGATTATGTAAATATAACTGTCGCCATCTTGAATTTTAATAAGCATAGAAGCAATCTGTATTTTTTATTTTTTATTGATTATGTAGCCACTACGAACATCAAATACAACACATCGCTTACCTTTCAACAGGTCATTTAAATTCTAAATCCTGTCTAGGAAGATCAATTTTGAATTAAGCCCTTTTATAAATATAGGCATAATTTCCGAACCATTAATGCTATATAGATAAAATTCATAACAGACACATCAACACCAACAATAAACAAGACTACAAGGTCAAACACGCCTAAAGCCCTTTTATAAGTATAGTAAGTCATAATTTCTCATCTACCAAAGCTACAAACATCAAATTCATAACATAGTCATCAACCCCAACAACAAAAAAAGACTCCGAGGTGAAACACAACTTAAATCCTTTTGTAAGCATACTTCAGCATAAACTTATCAAATGCATACTCATCAAGGACATATTTACTATCAAAATATTATTCAATTTCATTTCCGATTCTAACCAAATTTTATTTGTGACTTGGGTATTAGCGAGGGGTAATTAATGTAATACTAATTTCGGATTTTGGAGTTTGATCCTTGATCAGGGCATGTAATATTATTTCATTTCCAAATTTAACCAAATTTTATATGTGAGTTGGGTAGGTGCTAGGTTTAACTAACGTAATGTTAAGTTCGGATTTTTGAGTTCGATCCTCGGCCAGGGCACGTTATATTATTTCATTTCTGATTTTAACCAAATTTTATGTGTGATGTGGGTAGGTGGTAGGGGTAATTAATGTAACGTTAATTTTGGATTTTGGAGTTTGGTCCTCGGTCAGGATATGTAATATTATTTCATTTCCGATTTTAACCAAATTTTATTTGTGAGTTGGGTAGGTGCTAGGCTTACTTAATATAATGGTAATTTCGGATTATCGAGTTCGAGTATCGGTCAGAACACCTAATTTTATTTTATATCCGAATTAAACATAGATTTAGTTTTGTTTTATATTCCTGCTTATAGTAATTAATGTAATGTTATTTTTAGATTACCGAGATCGATTCCCAGGGGACTCACTTAATAGTTAAAAAAAAAAGTTCTGGGAAATGCATTTTTACACATTCACTTACAAGCGTTGTCTATCATATTACCTGATAGGTGTATGCTGCTTAACTAACATGCATATATTCGATGTCAACTGTCGAAGGTCGAGAATGGCGGAGGAGAATGCAGTTATATGATGCTAGCGTGTAATTAACATAATAGTGAAAATCCATACTTGCATAAACATACAATTACTATTTACTAGGTGTGCATATACACACACGAATAAACAACTAAACATTCACCAAAGTAATATATCCTTTCAGCAAAACAGCCAAACTTGAACTGTCATATACCTTTTCATTTGTTTCAGAATTGCAATTAGTTTTATTTTTTATTATTATTAGTTGTGGAAGGTATTACACTTACGCTATGCTAACATTCACTATACACACTTATCAAATATGCACATTATATGTAGAAAGACATGTGTCTGCTCCCAAGGAACGATAACTCAAGACTAAAGCATTACTGTAAACGTATTCTCCATAGGATATTTTCAAGCGAAAACAGTTCCTGCTTTATTACTATCAGGTCCGCGAATCCTAAAAGGAAAAAACAATTGTGTACGCGGTTTAAACATGTACCAACAACCACAGACAGAATATTTCAATGAATTACTCTTATAAACCATTTCATTATATAATAGCAAAGCACACACATCAACTCCAACAACAAACAAGACTACAAGGTCTAACTTATAATTTCCATATACCAAAGCTACAATCATCAAATTCATATCTTAGACATCGTATCTGTTATCCAATAATGATAAAGTCATTTACACCTCAAGGCCTTTCTAACAAGGTCAATTATGCCTTAATATTTTATAAGCATACTAACTCATAATTTCCCATTTAGCAAAGCTACAGTCATCAAATTCATAGCGCACACATCAACCCTAACATCAAACAAGACTACAAGTTCAAACAGACCTAAAACCCTTTTATAAGCATACTAACTCATAATTTCCCATATACCAAAGCTACAGGCACCAATTCATAACACACACACAAACACAAAAAAACCTAAAATATTCCAATTGGCAAACCTGCCACCCAAGAATTGCTTCTAATGAAGCACATTAACCCAGATCAACCCAAAATTCACCCAAAACGAACAAATTCTACTCCAAAACACACACACAACTCATTTGCACATATCATACCAGACAACTGCAAAATCCCATACCATCAAACTTTACAAGCGAAACTAAATACTTGACAAATATATCAACATATCATACAACTCAAATGAACAGAACATACAAAACAGTCATGATCATATTACGAAACCACTTCAAACTATATTACTATCAACATAACACCCAACTTGCAAAACCCGTAACATCAATCATCACAACCAAAACTATATACCTATAAACTATATCAACATATCATACAACATAAATGAACAAATCTCCATCATCTGTCTTTCAATACACATTATCACACATATTTAATCTAAAGTATAATGATATACGAAAAGAAAAAAGCTTCACCATGATTCCAATTTTCTAATTTAATATATAACATCATTTAAAACCAAAATATGATTCAAATAAAACACTCATCTCACTCAAATCGTGTTATCCCATACTATATATAGCAATCAAAACTTGTTTATTTCATAAAAACCTCTTAATGAAGAATGTTTGTTAAGATCTGCTTTTTTTAAACAATTGATTCGATCCTTCTAGAAAACTTAGGTCTTATCTGCATAACAAGTATTTACATAATTAAATCTTCTTTCATTTCACAAGAAGCTTAAGTTTTGTTTACATGTAACTATATCTACTTCGGAAAACGTCAAAATTCATGCATACATACATATTTAGTCAAAACTTCAACCTAAATGCAGGCATGGACAGTTATACTAACACATTATTTGTTTCAAATCCCAACGAGGTAAATACGCATATATGAATTACTATGTGCGATATTTCCTTAAACCCACTCATCTTAAACATTGAATATTAAATAATTCTTTTAAATTAATATTCTTTTCATCTATCATGAAGTGAAAGACATACTAATCTAATATAGTATCTAATATACACTAATCTAATATACACACATGCTAAGTACTCATTACATAATAAACAACAACTTTACATAATGCATGTCAATACATTACCTAACATATCCTATAATAATCAAAAACATTTAAATATTTTGAATTATTCTAGAAGACTTTTTCTGAAAGACTGACAAAATCTCACAAACTTCCAAAGAACACCAAGTTTAATCGTTATCTATACATACAGCTTAACATTTTGAGAAACTTTAAAAAATTGTATCGCTCACGATAGGTTAGGCTTACATTGCGAGAGTTGAGCATACACGTTATCAATCATCACGAGTAAAATATGTATATTCACATAACAAAAATACATATCTAGCAAGAATATTTAGATATAAGAAGTAGTGTGTGTGTGTGTGTGTGTATATATATATATATATATATATATATATATATATATATATATATATATATATATATATATATATATATATAGCAATTCAAGAACCATTTAGGGCAAGTAGATATTTCTTTTAATCATGTATCAGGTAAATTAATCAAAGTATTGGCATAATGAATATCCAACTGCAAGTAGTATGGATGTAACGAGATGAAACCAATTATCCATCGACCGATAAAAAAAAAAAAAAAAATGAATACAACTATGCTCATTGCTTCATTGCAAGTCAAACTCACTTTTTAGTACTGGTATTTACATATTGAATAACTAACATGATTATTTTCACTATAAATATATGTATATTACTATAACCAAACTAACATCCAACTAACATATGTTTGATATTATGCACAACTTATACACATGACAGCTTGAAACACACTACACAGCAAACATGTAAACAATATGCTTTTTCATTAACTATTTCACTCTATATTCAACTCCCATACAGCATACATCATCTTTCTACACCAATCTATCACAGCTCATCAACAACAAAGAACCCCATATGCTCACCCACACAGAACTCCATCAGTCAAACGTCATCTCTTAGGAGAACAACGGTCTTGCGGAAAAGACGCAAGTGGGTGCTTCATCTTGGAATGCTACACAATCACAAACTGCATAACACACACACACAAATGTGTGTATATATATATAAAATTAAAGCATACTGTTAAAAAAAATCTTTTTTCAAAAATTCATACACTTTAGACATGACACGTTCAACACAAGCACGTATGAAATTACTACTCTACATATCAATCCTCTATCCTCAATCTTCAATCCTCAATCCCAAAAATCATTCCTTATTCCTCAAAAACCATTTCTTAGTCCTCAAAATACGTTATTTTTCCTCAAAATTCATTCATTAATCCTCAAAATTGATTCATTAATCCTCAAAAATCGTTCCTTATTCCTCAAAAATCAGTTCTTATTCCTCAAAGAACAGGCTAACAAGCTGTTGCAATTCAACAAAACATACATAGATCTATTCCAACACATTTACACACATACATACAGAATAACAACCCACACACACATGCACAAGAACCAAAACTATAGCAATTGTAAACCAGCTTCACCAAGACTTGCTCCTATTGAACCAAATCAACCCAAATTAACCCAAAATGACCCAGAAATAACCCAAATCATCCCAATCCCATAACCAAAACAAAAAAACGACCAAAATCGACTCCAAAACACACACCCATGCGCGCGCGCGCACACACACACACACACAGAATGTAGTAAAAACCTAAATATTCATTTCTTGATACCACTCTCGTTTACTTAAACACACCTACCATTTACACTTTTCTTGAACATAGTAACATACAAGGAAGAAAATATAAAATTTAAAAACCATTCCAGGATAATTAAACAGAACAATAAGAGTTATAATTAATTACTTTATAAAAAATGTCTATGAAAAATGCTTTAAAAAACTATATCCATATACAGTTCACATACAAGAAATAAACAATGTTTATATCTTAGTCGGATACCCTGCGAAGACAAATACCTTTATTGGGAAGAACATTGGTTCGAACATTCTGCCAACCCTTACCTATGCACACATAAATGATATTCATGCACACATGATATTCCATTTAGTAGAGAATATTTTCTTTAATAAATACTTGTGTTAGACTCATCTCATCTCAAACACAATATTCGCTATAAATTTAACTTTAAAATTCACATTACATTGTAATTGTTTGATACATTCATTAATTTTTCAAACTTACATTTATAATAGTTTTCTTTTATTTCATGTACCCCGTTTGTCAAAGTTTATTTACAGAAACAAAGAGCTCACCTTATCACCAATCCACCACACAACAATCTTTAACAATCTTTACCATTCATTTGGGGGCAAAATATCTTCTTTATTCGTAAAAGGGAAATATCACATGCCTTCGATTAGTGACAAAATAGTCTCTAATTGTTGATGGTTCTCATGTATTGTTTTAGAAAACACACATACGTTTTCAATTTTTTGGATGTTCCAACAGCGATATAATAACACACATTTTTCCACTTGAAGAAGGACCGATTATTATATATTATACAGCGTATATTTGATGGTAAAAGAATGCCATGTTTCTGTTCAATTACGTTTTCTTTCGTATTTACAATTACAGGAAGATGAAAATTTTGTTTTATAACCTTCATTTTTACACAAATACACAGAACAACATAACGCAACATAACGCACTTATGTAATGTACTAATGTAACATAATGTAGTGTATTGTAACATAGTGTAATGTACTAATCTAATGTATTGTAACATAGTGTAATGTACTAATGTAATGTGTTGCAACATATTGTATCGTAACATATTGTAACATACTAACATAATGTATTGTAACATAATAATGTAATGTATTATAATGTACTAACATAACATCATAATGTATTGCAATGTACTAATGTAACATATTGTAATGCACTAATGTAACTTATCATAACATATTGTAACGTAGTAACGTAACATAATGGGCTAACATAATGTAATGTTGCATAATGTAATATAACATAACGTACTAACGTAATGTAATGTACTAACAAAAACTATAAATGAGAAGCTATTTATAGGCTTGCGTTCAGTTGAAAATAATGCTTGTTTCTTTAACGCTTCTATAAAATATTGATAAACATGTGCTGAAGGTGTTACAGAAGGTAAGTCTTCACCCGTTGTTACTGTCTTCTTATTAGAAAAGCTTACACTATCATTAGATGGTTCCACTTGTGACAATTTACCTCCCATCACAACTATCGACGAAGGGAAAACATTCATATAGAACACATGCATATATACTGTTTATACAACAGAACAATTGGTTTAAGTATCACTCTAACTCAGTCAGAGAAATAGAGCTCTTAGTGGAACAACATAGAAACAGCGAATAACACCATATGAACAATCTCAATATATGTCTTAAAAATAATTTGCCCGGTGTGGGACACGAACCCATGCTCCCATACAGGGAACCAGACCTTAAATCTAGCGTCTTAAACTGCTCAACCAACCTGATAATTACATAAAATGTTTTATTATAATAGTATCTTAACCTTATATTCAAAGTCGGCTGTATAAAACAACAGAAACATAATTTATACCAAAGTTTTAATTTCGCAGAAAAAATCACAAAACCTTTGCGATAGGGAGCACTCTGAGAAAACCCAAAGATCCGTTCACCCAGAAGAAAACACAAATGAATATAAACATATATCTATCTATAAGACAGGAATATATATGTTATATATAAGATTATCTATAAGATAGGAGTATACATATAATATGCATTGGAGCCGAGTTCCCCGTTTCAAAACCATCCAAAAGCAAATTTTTTTAAATATGTACTAATGCATTACATATATAACTGAGATAATTGTCTTAAGCTTCCAGTCAATCTCAGAGTTCATAGTAACATTTAATAGCATTACCAAGATTGGCTCTTGTAGTGTGAGCGACTCGCCAGCCCTCTGGCAGGCGTTGCGAAAACTTGCGCTCCTGGTGGTCAACTCTACAAATAATATAGCGGCCGATGGCTGTAGCAGTGCTGCTTACCTGTCAAGTTTGGAACTGAAGGCAGTGTATCTCGCTGGGAAGGAATGTATGGGGGAGGTGTAGGGAGGGTGTTAGCCATATCCGGGGAGAAGAGGATGATGAGTGGAAGAGTTATAGGTAGGGGAGAGGGATGATAGTGTATCAGACGTCAGGTGTAGATAACCATGATATAGCTTGTTGTGAAGTATGATGTGGAGGGGTTGGAGCATGAAGAGAGGAGCTAAGTGTGGAGCAATCACAGAATAGTATTAGCTCCAAATTGTGGAACAGATTGTGGAGCACGTGGAGCAGATTTTGGAGCTAGGTTAATCTTATGGGACTACGTTGTATCTAGAAACCCCCCACCCCTACCACTTCCCATTGCGCAAGTTACATGTGTGGCAACTACACTGATGCGAACATAACAATGCTGTATTGAAGCATCTTGTGGGGTCAAAGAATAGATAAGCACACAGAGGCGAAATATCATGGCGGTTACTTTGATGTCGACGTAAGCATTGTCTAGTCGGGTGTGCGAGGCTCCTGCATGCTGCGAACATGTTCCCGCTTGGCAGGGTTGCGAGTAGGTCGCCAGGCGCTGAGTGACGAACTCCATTCCGATGTGACAACGGAACAAGTTTTAGATCGACAACAGCGATGTATCACTTTGGAAGGGCCTGTAGACAAAAAGTAGAGACCTTATAGCTAGAATAATTTTACGAACAGAGTGTTTCAACGAAGACAGATATAACTCGCTACCGCCTCTGAACTGAGACAGCGCGATCAGAAAGCACAGACGAGTGTTTATGCTAGAGGTGGGTCACAGAGTATCAACCTGTTACTTTGTATCTAATACCCACCTGTATCAGGTAGGCTACTGTAAACCATAGACTAAAGATGAAGTACACCGTTTATTCGTATTCTGCGTATGTCCCAACATTGGCCTACCCCAAAGGAACACAACTGTCAGTGGCACATGGTCAACAGTGATAAATGTGATTTTTATCTCTTAATTTCTAAGTGACAACCACTATATTATTAAGAAAACACTTTTACTATCTGAAACTGAATGGAACTGCAGTATGAATTCGCTAGAGCACGTATACAAATATTACAAAGCACCAGTGTTCTAACCTCAAATCCAATCCACGCCATTTTTGCTAGACGTGTAGGCAGAAAAGGAATTCAGTGTTGGGACACGGACATTGTTTGTACGCAACCAGAGATATCGGTCTACCTCATCTTTACTCTATGTACGAGACTGGCGAAGTAGGGACGTTGTCGATAATTCCTGTATCTGATACCGAAAAGTAGGCAACCATTGATGATAACTTAGAATTATTTCTTTCTCTTTCTGTTTTTTAAATGCATCGAACTGAAAAATTAGCAGGTTTATAAAGTATTTACTTTCTTAATAATTTCAGAGTTTCATTTGACCGACGCATGAATAAAGTGACGAGGGCAATGGCAATGTTTATTTTACATAAGGTGACGTAATACACAACGTGTATACAAGTAGATCTTAAGCAGGGCTTTCAAAAGGGCTCGTTTTACAGTGAACAGGCGATATCAACATAACTTTGGAACAGTTGCATGAAATAGCTGTTAACGATATATCTCTAGTTCATGCACAATTACGCCAGGACTCGTATCTGCGTATGCAAAGGCGTCGATGTAGAACCACGATTATCCACCCTCTGCTTCGGTGACCGAGTGGGCGGTTTGTCATAGCATTCGTCTCGACCATGACCCTGCAGTACCTCCGGTTGAGAAGTCGTCGGTCGCGAAGTAATTAATCTCCGAACATGGAAAGTTGTCGAGGCCGTGGATTAGGCAACGGACGAGATATCACACTTACAGATATGCGTGTAAGGGGTGAAGAGGCCCGTATTTGTGGGAGGTAGTTGGCAGATAACGTCGCCACACGCGGGTAACCGCGCGGAGGTGTTAAAAACTTTTCCCGAGTCGACAGGCTTTTTGTTTTTAATTGTCACTGGCCTTCCTCTTTGACTTGTCTCTCCCGCTCGCTCCACCCTCCCCCCTACACCAACGCACACACACACACACACACGCGCACGCAATATGTTTGCTTGTTCGCGGTCTTGTCGAGAGCACTTCCTGTGTGCCCAGCTATCGCGATCTCGTAACCTCCCCAAGCCGGGTCGTAAATCAAGAGTGGGCCGAGGGGCCTTGTATTACGCAGGTGGCAACCCAAACGGCGCTCAGTAACAAAAGGGGACTCCCCCATCCCTATAACCTCAATTTCCCACTCACCTTCACAAGTAAAGGCCGCTCACGATAAAGAGTGAGTACTTTTGAAAACCCTCTCATTTTAAATAATAGTCGATAAATATTATTTGATTGTAGTCTTAGACATTAACTTAGGAGTGCGGTGGAATATACATAATGTGTTTATTACTTACATGACAATATTTATTTCAAAAAGATGGTATAAGAATAAAATATGATTGGAAGGAAAAAGTAACCAGGCCCTCAAATGCGCTCATTTTACCGTGAACAGCCTTTATGTGCATATAGTTTAACGGGCGCACTGAGTGACATGCGTCCAGTAAAGTTAGTAACGATGAAGGGAAAGTAGTTTCAAGACGTAACGTCGAACTAAGAGTGTTAGTAAACATTTCTGATAATTTAAATGATTTATTTCGCTTTGTATTTTTTTTAGTTCATCTAAGTGTAAGAATTAGCAGATTTGTAAAATTATTAAATTTCATAGTCTTACATGATCGACGCCCGATTAAAGTGATGAGGGCCATGGTAGGGTTGATTTTAAAGATGGCGGAAGTATACACCATTTGCGTACAAGTATATTCTGGGCAGGGCTTTCAAAAATGCTCACTTTATCGTGTACAGCGTATACCTTGGGCGCTGGGTGTGAGTACGGGGTCTCGGCAAAGGTAACTTGATAGTTTTTATCTTTGCGAAAATGATCGCCCCGTGATTTTACCAGTTTCATTCGCGCATTAATTCCCGAGTTCAAGTGTTGCAATCACGTGATGTTCTTGGTGTGTGCCGCACTTGGGTTCGGAATTGTTCCTCGCATCCAGCGAACAACGTATTGCGTGCTCGATCGATTAAGGGTCCCGCCTGACTGGCGCTAGACCTGCGTTGCAGTGTGTTTGAGATCCTGCTTTTTTTTTTTTTTTTTTTTTTTTAAGAAACTATGACACGTGCCCGCCAACCGACGGAAAATTTCGCCACATTTTCCACGTGCACACTCGGGGAAAGGTTTGTTTCAGCCAACAAAAATCCATTAATGGTTACTTCACACTTTTCTGAAGCCCTGCTAAAGTTCTACTTCCAAGATATTCCTCCGCCTCGTGCAAACTAAGCTTTACTCAGTATGGAAAATTACACCAAAGGACATCGTACCGAATTCGTGCGCACTCAGCGTAACAGTATTTAGTATAAGAACTATTTCTCACTAGGCGCTACCAACACACGTGTTTTCTCACTGTTTTTAATTCAAATTATTTATAAATGAAGAATTATAATTTATAGATAAAATATGAATAACATTTCAATTTAACAAAAAAAAAAAATTATGAACACAGGTATAAAACGCTTGTTGGCATATGTTGGAAATAACTAAACACGTCATACATGTGGAGATTTTTCAAAGGTTTGATTAAAAAAGGGTTAAGAAACCGCGAATAGACTAAATATTTAGTTGCCCTAACAAAGTATTTGGTTGAGTAAACAAAATTTGAAAAGCAACAAAAAGTTATTTAGATGATATAACAAAATACGCGCCTGAATAAACAAAACCTCTGTGTTGAACCAGATGAAATTGGACTGTCAACTAAATATTTAGTTGAATCAACTGTACATATCTGTTTGGCCTCTCATTTGATTGTCTTCGTTCGAAAATACAGCTCGAGAGTTTGTTTGTATTTTTTGTGACAAGATAGTATAGGCTATTCACGGTAAAATAAACACTTTTGAAAGCTCTGCGTAAGATCTACTTGTATGCACGTTGTGTATTCTTCCGCCTTATATAAGATTAACATTGCCATGAGTATAATTAATTTACCCTTACGTCGGTCAAGAGAAACTGTGAAGTTATTTTGAAAAGTAAACATTTTAGAAATCTGCTCATTTTTACACTTTAATGCATTAAAAAAAAACAGACAGCAAAAGAAATAATTTAAAGTATCAGAAACGGTTACCTAACACTTTTTTATGCCACGTTAAGGTACAGAACTACTTCCCCTTCATGGTTACCAACTTTCCTGCGCGTATGTCACTCAGGGCGCCAGTTACAATATATGCAGGCAGGGTCAGTGACTTTTTTATAAGGTTGATTTCAAAAGCGCTCACTTTATCGTGAACAGCCTTCAACAGTGTGTATTTGTGCATTTATTGATGCATAATAATGGTATAAACATTCTGATAAAACAAGTTCAACAGGAAACTATGAAGCAAATCTGTAGAACATCAAATATTTTTTTGCGCATGTTGTCCAGTATTTGAAATGCATATCTCTAAAAAATATTCAGATCATGTCGATAATCACTTTAGCTCAGGTTGTTAGGAAACAGTGCTCGGGCGCAAACGAACTATGTCGAGTCTCGGTCGGACTTCGTATTATTTCCTGCCAACCGAAACTGTTTAATGAACGCATAGCCAACAAATGTTTAGTTGGAGCAACCAGATCTTTGTACGGGGCAACCAAATAAGAAAAACAAAATTATTTGGTCATAACAACAAAATATTTCACTGCCCCTATACAAACAACTGAGTTCGATTCCAAGCAATGTAGCTCCCGGACTTTCGCGTGTGGGAATCGTACCTGACACTGGCAGTGGCCGGCGGGTTTTCTCGGAGATCTCCCGTTTCCCCAGCTCTTGCATTCCGGAGCTGCTCCATACTTACCTCGATCCACCCTCGTCGGCTCTCGAGACCTTGATGTTCAGAGCAGCTCCAACTTCTTCACTTTCCACTCAGACTTGTTGATAAATACACGTAAAGACTGTTCACGATAAAGTGAGCACTTTTGAAATCAACCTTAGAAAATTGTCACTGTCCCTGCCTGCACATATTTTAACTGGCGCACTGAGTGATATGCGTCCAGTAAAGTTTGTAACAATGGATAGAGAGTAGTCCCATTTTTTTACGTCGAATAAAAAGTGTTCGCTAACCATTTGTGATCATTTAAATTATATATTTCGCTTTTTTTTTTTTTTTAACGCCTTGGTGTGTAAAAATTAGCATATTTATAAAATGTTTACTTTTCTAATAATTACACAGTTTCGCTTGACCGATGCTTGGATAAAGTGATGAGTCCCATGGCAATGCTAATTTTACATAAGGCGTAGGAATACATAACGTGCATACAAATAGATCTGAAGCAGGGCTTTCAAAAGTGCTCATTTTACCGTGAACAGCCTATACCTGTGATTCGTAGTTTGTTTTATAGCTATTGGTAAACATTCAGAATTCGCGTTATTATTCAATACCAGGCTAAAGTACATAGTACTGTCTGTGCTGGATCTGGCGTCCTTTCTCCATTGGCTGCTGCATAGTTGTGAAGCCACGCCCTAATGACTGAACTGCACGTATTGGGGCACACATCTGTGGAGTGTTCATTCATTGGCGCAGAGTAACCCAGGGCGTGTCAGATTAGGCTAAGTATGATACAATGGCAAACGTATTGCAAAGGTACACGTGTTTAAAGTTTAACTTGTCCCCAAAAATAATAACGCGAATTTTGCAGGTCTCTAGCTATTGGAGATACAAGCAGTGCCCACCGCCATTGAGCTTAGTAATTGATAGCAGAACCGCTCTCGGCCAGCACATATTTGTACCAGGCAGCGGGCGACCAACAGCCGTGTTTCCCTTGTATCGCACGGAGACCTGCGAACTCCAAACTCGACCGTAAAAGCAGTTACGACCCGCACGCACGCGAGTCACGTCACGAGATCCGCGAACCCGGCGAGGAAGGGGGGGGGGGGGGCGACGTGCCCGGGGGGGGGGGGGAGAGCGGCAAATAAAAACCAACCAGGAGCAGGGACTCGAGGCCGTGTTAATTAACCGACAACGCCATAAATCAAATCAATGCGGCGCTGAACCGTGCGGTCTTCGGGCGGGCGCAACAGTGGCTCATGTCCCGGTCTGGGCTTACCTCGGCTGGGCCACAGAACGGAACAGAACATATTAAAATTGCACCAGTACCCAGCTGACGGCCATAACTGGTCTTAGTTACCAGAGACAGAGGGGCCGACGCACGGTTGTTGTCGTTTTCGTGAGGTGTCCGTCGTGTGTTTGATGTTTGTGTCTGTGTTGTGATGGTGTCAGTGTAATGTTGTTTGTGTACGGTGTTGTACAGTGTAAATGTTGTTCCTTTAGTTTATTTGTGTTTGTGTGTATCTGTTATATTGATGTAGAGCTAGTGAAGATATTTTGGCGGCTCTTAACAGCGAGGTATTGAGAGCCGATGAGGGTGATTGAGGTTGAGTGTGGGACGGCGCCAGAAACGGGAGTTCCTCGAGAAAACCCGTCGACCAGCGGCATCGTCCGTTACGATTACCACATGCGAAAATCTGGGATTGACCCTGCCGGTGGGAGGCGAGCGGGCTAACCACTCAGCCACCGCAGCCCACTCCCCGGGCGACTTTTGACCAAAAACGAACCTACGAGGAAAACAAAGTTCGAATACCGAGCTACCTGGTCTGAGGTTAAACTGATACAAAAGCCTCTGAACAGCAATACAAATGATTGCGGAGCCTGTCTTGTTTACAAAGGAATACACAATTCCCTGGCCTCTATAGATATGCATACTTCGCATGGAAACTTGACGCGCCGAAACAAAAAAAAAGTTAGTTTGAATCAACAACATGCTTGTTTGTTTGTAGCAAAACAACGTAGTTGCTATACAAAATATGTCATTGACGTAACCCTTTCAACCATAGTGGATTTAGTGATGTACGTTGTACACCAGAAAATGAGGCAAGTACCTCATGTGTTGAGAGGTGTCATTTGTAGAGACCTGCAAAATTCACGTTATCTTCCGGTGACATGATATACTCCACTGTCTTATAAACAAGTGACCACAGTTCGAGGTTTCATTGGCCGCTGCGCTGTAATCAACGTCACGTATCTGCTATATCTCCTCGGAAGAGATTGGACACTCCACTCCTGAGCTTATATGGTTGTCTCAAGAGTTCTCCATATTTTTGGCCAATGGCTGAAGTTGGTTAAACGCACAGTAACTTGGGAGTTCAGTCTGTCCTTAAATAACGCGAATTTTGCGGGTCTCCAATCAATCGTTCTACATACTATATCCAGTTGTCGTATGAACACCTGTTGCCAGCAAACACGAACAAATTTGAATTTTTATTGGTTCTGTTACATTAAAGCGCGTTTAACTGATAAAATTACCGTTTCAAACAAATTTTGTTTCGTTCCAGCTCCTGAAATGACCCATTAAATATGCCTAAAAGAGTTAACAAAATATAAACTTCAAAACATGTATACATTTTGGCCATATCTCCTTGGTCTACCAAAATTTAATTGTTAACAAAACTTTTTGTTTTATTCAACTGTATATATAACGTATATTTGTCTGTAACAAACCTAACTTCCCTTGACAAAAATTGTCTTTATGCGTGTTCGAGGCGATAGTAACTACAGTATGCTGCAGATGTAGTTGTAGGAGAACTGCCGGACCATAAATACCTGCGTTGGTGTTGCTATAGGAGGCGATACTGTGCAGTGAATGTCTCATTCGATGCGACGAAAAATGGACGGAAAGCAGATTTCAGTGACTGCAAAAAGGAGTGCATTTTTAATATACATGTCGCCAGTAGTTCTCTGGTGCTCTTGGGGCGTATTAATTACACGAAAATGTGTCCTTTGGTTGAGGTGACAGAAAATTTGAACCATAATGGCTACACAGAGCTGTTGGACAGCTATGTTTTGTCTCTTGCTCATCGTCATTTCTAACACTGTATTCGAATATAACAATATGCACGATCACAGGGCTGCAAATGTGACTGTTTGGCACGATAAACATTCAGGAATATTCAGACATCTGGAAATGGTCCGAAAATGCCCATGATTCAAATCCTCTTGAAAATATGCGTATTTGTCTGGAACAAAGAGAAAAGCGCGCCAATGAAATATGGCCAAGCTCCTAAGTTCTCCGCGGTGGTCTAGTGGTTACATCACTCGCTTCCCACCTAAGTGAATCGATTGCCGGCGGGATTGCTCTCGGATTTTCGCATATGTGAATCGTGCCGGACGATACTGCTGGTCGGTGGATTTTCTAGGAGATCTTCCATTTCCCCCTCCTCTTCATTCCTTTGCTGCTCCTTACTCACTTCGTTCTGGCCTTGATAATTTAACGGCGGCTATTATTTAAAGCCTCAGAAGTGCTAACTTTACCGTGAACAGCCTATAAACTGCTTTCATTCTATATTGTTATAATTATAAACGGCTTTTTAACGTCCTCCGGTTTTATGCTGTAAAGCTTAGCAGGGGACGGCTTACAGATTATCTTATAACCTAACTTAAATTAACACTTATGCCTTACACCGGATTCGAACCCAGAGCCTCCCGCACCCCAGATCGGTGGCGCACCAACCGACTGCGCCGCGGGGGGGTGGGGGGGGGGGGGGGTCGGCTCTAAATGAATATGTTCTTGTCTTTCCTTGTGCTAATTTACCAGTGCTGTAACGAAGGGTTTCAGAATCACGCCAGTTTTCTTGAACTCCTTATGGAAATGCTACGCAGTGTGAAGTGGGTTGTAGTGGCCAATGTTCACCAAGTCAAAGAACTGCTATAAGGCATCTGGAATAAATTAAATGAACCGAGTGGTGAGCGATGATGTGCCTTTTTTTTTCACATCGCTTGAGTCCGTTATTAATAATGACCTTGTCAGTCACGAGTTTATACTGGCATGCGTAATCGCCATGCGATCTTATCAACTAGAAGGATGTGGGATCGCGTCAAACTGAAGCAAGCCTGTCTCTTTTTTTTTTTTTTTTTTTTTTTTTTTTCGTTCTTTCGTTTTTTTACAGACGCGTTAAGTGTGAGGTGTAAGATTACAGGCACAAAAGCAAGGCGTTGACAGTAACTCAAGTATTTCCTCGTAACTTTACAACATAAAATATGTCAATTTTGGTTACCGTGCGTGAGCTTGGGGATGGTATTTGCTTTTAACATACCAGACCAAGTGTATTGTACTGACAACTAAATTTCGAGGAGTATCTGCTGGGATTTTAGATTTAAGAATGTGATACGAATTTTTAGTGTTAACTAATTTTTATTTTCACAAACTCTTACTCAGATGTAGCACTTTCTCTCCCGCATAACACACTATATTTTCTTAGTGTACAGATTTTAGGCGTAGTTGCTGAGGATTATTTCCTATCTTCCAAATTGAGGGCCCTGCCTGTCTATGCCAAAAAATGAAGGATCTGGCTAAAAATAGCATGCAAAATATTTTTACATGTGTATTTGTGTTAGTTTTACAATTGCTTTATCGTGTATTAATTTTTGCAACGAAAATCGGTAAAACAGATATTTTCAGTAAGCAGTTCATGGTAAAAGATACGAGCTGAGAAAATTTAAAAAAATAGTAGGGTTTATGGGTACGGACATCATCATTACATAAAATAATCGTGTCGACCAGGGTTGAATGCTGTATAATTGAAAATTGTCCGTCATTTCAGTGCCTGGCACATAGGGACATATGTGATGGGGCATTAGATGCTCATGCTTGGGTTGCCCTTATTGCCCCCTTAAACTCATCAATCGTGCAGAATACCTATAGGTAGGAGGGTATCGTTTTCAAACCCAGTTGGTTACGCACTGAATATAATTGTATGCGCTATACTGTATCGAACGTGCTTCTTGCCGCCAGAGAACAACAATCTACTGCGTATAGGATGTTCATGGTAAAACGAGCACTTTTGAAAATCCTGCTTAAGATCCAATGGTATGCACGTTGTGTATTCATCTGTCTTTTGTAAAAGTAACATTGCTATGAACCTCATCACTTTATTTATGCGTCGGCCAAGTGAAACTATTAGAAAAGTAAATATTTTACAAATCTGCTCATTTTTGCACATTGATGCATTAAAGAAAGCAGAAAACCAAAGAAATAATTTAAATTATCACAAATGGTTACCTTAACACTTATTATTCGACGTTAATTGGAACTATTTTCCATCCGTCGTTACCAACTTTACTGGACGAATGTCAATCAGTGCGCCCGTTAAAACATATGTATGCAAGGGCAGTGACTATTTTCTAAGGTTGATTTCAAAAGTGCTCACTTTATGGTGAACTGCTATTACTCGGTGATATTAGCACGAACAATTCACAAACGAGACACTTGCAGGGCCTTTCATAGTTCAGGTTACCCACAAGGAAGGCGCTCGAAGCACTAGTCACAGACTCCTTGCTGGAACATTACCGGTCACAAATCTCCTTCACGCGTCTAGTGTGTCCCATCATCACAGAAATGGTCAATTAGAACATCTTAATATGTCAATTAGAATATCTTAATTTCAAGTCAAAATATATTTTTGCTCTGCGTTCTGAAACCGAGATGAGGTGAAAGATCGTAAACAAATTTGGTTGGACGTTTTCGTATCCACGCAGAAAGAGTGTTTTTCTTTGTACCATAGTAGTATAAAGAGCCATTGAGTACTGGATTATTTTCTTCATCTGTTCCTCATAAAATTTAACAAGCCAAATATCATAATCCAGAGCCGGAAAAACTGAGTGATCTTAAAATTTTTAAAAAATATTTTAGACAAATTTTTCCTTATGGTTTATCTCACAATTGTAAATAAGTACAAACTACTCGCATACAAAGTAAACAATTTAATAAAAAATGAGAGTTGCAGTTTTGCTGGAGAATGAGTGCCAATTCCTTGGCAGTTGAAAACTATCAGGCTTACTGATACTGAAATCAAATTTAAAAAATTCTCTCCTGCATTTAAAGAAAAATTTTAAAGGTAGTCATTGTTTCCTCTTATTTATTGTTTAAATGATCAATACTAAGCCATTTAGACCAAACATGTCCTCTCAAATGATAAAATAACAACGAAAAAAAAAATTCTTTGAAAATTCACCCTGCCAAATTTTTACTGCCGTTAATAAACTTGTTTTTGCAGGAACCACAAAAATTGACTGATGACAAATCTTTTTGTGCTAATCAAAAACAAACCTGTATTGTTATTTCCGCAGGAAAATTTTTACTGCAATATTTTTTTTCGAGTAATTACAATTATGCTTATTGGTTGATCAGGCGTGGGAAAGAAATAGTTACTGGAGCAAAAAACTTAAAAATTATCAGCATAAAGGTGGAAAACTAATTTCGAAATTTCGAAAACCTATTCTTAATGCAGCGTATTTTTGTATAAACTGCATGATAACAACAGTGTAAATAAAAAACAAAAAAAAAACCTAACCAGACATGCTACGTTATCTAGTATTTATGGATAATAATTTCAATTATTTGAAAGGAACCTTTCGCGAACCAACCGAAAAGTCTTTCTTGCCAGCTTTTATTAAAACTGGCACTATATTTTCACATTTGTACGTACAATGTTGTACGGAACGATATGGCCTAACGTAAGGAGCTGATTACTCTGGCCAATAGGAGTAAAAATGTCATCAACACGAGCGCTAATCACTATACGCATGGCGCTGAATATTCAGAGAATGTAACATAGCAAAGTTTATTAGGAGATTAAATAGCACGTGTGATAACAATGCACTGTTAATTGCATGTTATTGTAAGTGACGCACATGTTAGTGCTTCAGATGACAATCATCTTGCATAGGAGATGTTCAAACACACTTCAGTTCATTTCGTCGAACGCACGCGAACCGGGTGCGTTGCTAAGGCGTGTACGTCTGGCTTTGATGCGGGCTGCATTACACTGTAAAATTTTTCTGGTAAACTTCCTATAGTATAATGGAAGTTTTTAACTTATACACCGTGTGGTAATAATATCACACATCAAGCAGCAGGTATGGGAATGTTCAGTGTCCCTGGGAACTTCCCTATGCATTTGAAAGTTTCCTGAGCAAATGTAGGAACGCTACAATGAATGTATAGGGGAAAACATGAACATTCCTACTTTCTCACTAAGCATATACACTGGTATGGTAAATTTCCGAATAATTTTTTAGAGTGTATTCTCAACTCGAAAAAGTGCATCTCGCGTTTCGACCTTTTCTTGGTATAGGCTGTTCACGGTAAAGTGAGCACTTTTGGAAACCTAATTACTTTATCCTTTCAGATATATCTTTTATCCCGTAACCACCATTTAAAATAAATATCGCCATGTAAGTAATAAATACGGCATGTACAGTACACTCTAAATTAATTCGAATCAGTTAGAAACCACTGATTCGCAGTGAAATTCAACTACTCTAGTCAGTGAAAATGGCTCCACTTAGAATCAGTGGAAAACCACTGATTGTTTCAGTGAAAAGATTTCACTGATTGAATTAGCGACGCGAAATTATTTCACTGATCGAATAAGTAACGGCCGACTACAGTGGCGAATTAAATATGGTTTTTATTGAATGTAGCCAAATAATTACGTGAAGTAAACATATTTACGACGGTTTACTATTTATATTGGGTAATTTACCGTAATTTAAAAAAGTAATAATAACTTCCGGAGGCGGCCAGGATTGAACTGATACACCTTTCGACTGAAATCCGTTACCTTACCATTTGCGCTATCATGCTAACTTGAAACAGAAAGAGAAAAATATTTGTCTCATTGTTTCGCGGCGAAATCGTCAAAATTAAAATTGTATGTTCTTACTATTCGTTTTTGGTTTAATTGGTGCCGTTACGATTGCTAAAACGAATAGTATATGTGAGTGCCCTCTCTTCATCACTTTATGAAATTTAAACCTTCAGAGCGCTGTGAAGATTACAGAAAACGAAATGTAAGATGGAAAAACGGAATGGAAGGCTGTGTGTTCCTATTACCTCATTAAATGGTGTTTTGAAAGATGAAACACATTTTAGAAAGTATTTGTATTGGTTTCATTAGTTTATTCGATGTTATTTCACTCGATACCCTTTAATGGCAACTTTTAAACGTTGTTTGACGGCCAATTCCACACGCTATTTAACTGATCTATCAGTCAAAAATAAAGCACTGAGTAAAACTGAAAAAACGACTGATGCATTAGTGGAAAATGTCACTGAATCAATAAGTGAAGGAAATCTGGCAGTTTTTCACTGATCCATCAGTTAAATCCAATGAAACGACTGTTGGATCAGTCAGAAACGCTTGACTGATTGAAACTGTGCAATTCTCACTGATTCAGGTTTAGATGGTATATTTCACCGCACTCGACAGTTAACTCTATAGGTTACAATAAAACATATTTATTGACTGTTATTCTAAATGATAGGGCTTATAAGTAGTGCTCACTTTACAGTAAATATAAACTCATAGACAAGATCTTTCATCTACCTCCAAATGAAAATGGCCTTCCTGGCTTCAGTATCGAACCACAGCGACTGATCTATCGGCTTGGGTAATGCATATTTTGCACCTTACGGGAAAAGTGGGTTGGGCACCGTAGTGCTGAAAGTGCAGCAGTGTAGTTGCAGCGTTCCCAGTAACATATTTTCCAATCATTGTGGCAGTTCCGTCCTGTGGAAACTTCGACTACACATTCCTTGCAAGATGTGACAAGAAATTAATTGTCTAATTAAGCTGATCACAGGCAACCTTGCTTAACACATTTACTCTGTAGCGTTGTTGAGAACTGGTCTCCACGTTGGCATGTGGATTTATTCCCGACCAAACGTGAACGTTATTTGTGTTGTTCACGGCATCTCTGGTGAATTGTGCTTCGTCGCAGAACAAAATGTGCCGATTCAACTGCTGTTAGTTATTCGTACAGTAACAAAATCCCAGTCGTACGGCGGGTTTAAACTGAGAAAAAAAAAGCCATCAAAATATTTGTTTGTATATGGCCAAAAATATATTAAGTCACCCCAACAAAATATTTTGTTCAGTACACAACTTGAGGAAACAACAAATTTATTTTGTTACGCAAACAAAATACATGATTGAATTAACAATACCTTTATGTTGTGCCGGAAGGAATTAGACTGTCAACAAACTATTGGGTTGAATTACATGTATATATTTGTTTGGTTACTCATTTGATTGCCTTCTTTCGAAAATACAGCTCGAGAGTTTGTTTTTGTGTTTTGTAACAATTAGAATTGTAACAATGTTTGTTTGTGAGTTTATTGATTCTTAAGTTGCTGAGATTGCTAAGGTATCGCAGCTGATGTAGGTTCGAATCCCGATCTCGCCACAAGTGTTTTTTTTTATATTAAATGAAACTGTTTAATGTACGTCGGGCAAAACAAATCTTTATTTGCACCAACCAAATCTTTGTTTGTTACAACCAAATAAAATCTGGTCTCATAAACAAAATATTTGATTGCCCGTATACAAACGATTAGTTTGGTTGCGGCAAACAAAATTTGTTTGATTGAACAAAACCTTTTCCTCAGTGTACTGTGCTGAGAAAGCTGGACACGACGCACATGGCACCATCTTCATGTAACGTTCTCAATACTCGTGACTGGGAAGCTATCACGTGGACTGCAATGTATCATGACAATGACGTCCTCTTGCTCATCCACGTCTTGTTAAAACGTCTCGCTCGTATAGGATTCGCCTCCCACCATGGCGAACCGGGTCACCGGATTTTCGCACGTGGGAATTGTGCCAGACGAAGCCGTTGGTTGGCGGGTTTTCTCGGGGATCTCCCGTTTCCCCCGCCCATTCATTCCGACGCTGCTCCATACTTACCTATATCGCCCTCATCGGCTCTCGAGACCTCGCTGTTAAGAGCCACCCAAATCTCTTTACTCACTCTCGCGTATAGGATGTGCGAGCACTGGGAAGAAATCCCGTCTCTCGCAATATACGGAACACTTGAGATGGTTTCCAGATTTTGAGCTCTGCGATTGGGGAAACGTAACTGGTATTCCTCACAAGCACCAGTAGGATTTCCATGGGCGACGTCATACGCGAACGCAATATGGGCATATTTTCCACTTGTATGAAAACAGGAACACATTTTCCCCGGAAACTACTAAACTTGCATCCAACGTGCTGACCCACGAAAGGGACATAGCCTAGACTTCAGACTGTGGCTGTTGAGTACTTTCAAAATGACACGCACGTTAGAAACTCCATTTCAGAGTACTCCAAAAGCAGCTAAAACGGTTTTTTTTTTGCGCTGTTTCTCAAAACATACGTATCGAAATCAATCGTAGAAAACTACTCGAGGGCCCTGCACTGAACTTTCCTACAGACTTTCCTCCAACAAAATATTAGGGTCGCCGCTTAAAGTCCCTTTGGTACACGCAGTATGACTATAACACATTGCACGCCAGTTCAGAGTCTTGGGCTTAGCGGCGATGCCGCACTTGATGCTCGTGTAAGTGTCGTCCTTATCGTTCCCGCTCTAATCGGCCTCAAACGTGGAGAAAAAACTCCAGTCTAAAAGTGTGCGAGGTACACGAGAGGGCGACCTTCACTCTTGGATACGACCTACGTTTAAATTAGGCCCGCGCCACTCTTTAATGCTGCGAGTTTGTGCTTCACATTGGTTCGATCCAGCGCATTACAACACAATACGTAGTGCGAATTATAACATGTTGATATTGATTATTTTTCTCTCGCTGACCTGAATAATTAGCACCTTCAGTTTGCCATATCGTCCTGAATCAGCTTCAATTTACGCAGTACCCACACTCACACATACACACGTGGGCAAACATTTTTTTATTCAGTAAAATAATTAGAAAGGCACAGAGGTGTATAATGCCATGAACAACGTTGCATAGTACTTTTTACACGCAAATTATTAACATTTAAAATACCAAATTAGATAATAAGTCCGCAGGTCTATCAAGGTCTATCATAGAGGTAACTTGGAACTTGAGCTGAGATGGAGCAGCGACGTAATGCAAAGGCAGGGAAAGAGTGGGTGCCCCAAGAATTCTCAATGTATATATATATATATATATATATATATATATATATATATATATATATATATATATATATATATATATATATATTCTAAACTGTATACGGGTGTTAATCCCATACACAGTATGAGACATGTACCATGTACCAGGCACCAAATATAGCAATGTTGGACATCGCTACTATACAAAGTACGATGAATGTATAGGAAAAACCTTTCTATGCCTGCTTTGTCAGTATATGAGTACTCTGATGTGGCAAATTTGCAAACAATTGAAGCGTACATTGGGAAAAGGGTGATTGTCCATTTTTACAGAAAATGAGATTATGGTGTCATCTGATAGAGAATCGTCAGTACCGTTGGCATGCCAAAGCGTAACGGTTAAAGGAGTTGATGTCACACAGAAGACGTCATTAAAGGGCATTATGGCCATCGGCGACGACGACCGGGATGGAGGATCGCTGAGAAAGTGGCAACTTCATTACGTGGAAGTGCTCGTAAGACCCCATCACGTAGAACGATCATCTCAGCATAATTTTCTTGAAGACCATCACATTTCCTTGCCACCTCGTGGCCGGTGTTACTACAACACGCAGAGCTAGGGGATGACGCTAGGTCCATCATAGTACGAAGGCAGGGAATTGTTTGTTACATGCCGCGTGGGGCTTCGTATTTTTTTTTTAACAGTTGGTAGGTGTGTGGCTAGTTATTTCGAGGGAACGGGAATTGATGTTCCTAGGCCCTCCTGATACGCTCTTCTCTGACAAATAATGCAATCAGGAGACCGTACCTCTCACCTCCAACCATTCTGCCCCCTTCTCCTTCTCGGGATTAATGAGCCACTGGTTCACGCCAGCAGCAGCTGAATAAGCCGTCAAACTTTCCACAGGCCTCCCGACCCGCCATCAGAGACAAGCAACGAATAACACTTTTTTTAACGCCAGAACTTCCTAGATGCCAATCTGTCTTATCCGACCACCGCGTGTAAATCCCAAATACAATCGGCAGGTCCGGGGAGCGATGGGTTGTGTTGCTGATGGTGCGATGAAAAATAGGCAGAAAACGGGGGGGGGGGGGGGGGAGCGAAACAAATAAGAAACATGAACTTTATCTGAATTTTTACTTGTGTGCTACTGGATACGGGGCGGTTTTTGCGGGGAATCCGGACTGGTGTGGTGAATATATTTGTAAAATTAAATTATTTCCATTGACGCAAGTTGTCGGAATTAACGATTTCCTAGTGCCGATAACGGGAAAAATTAATTCTGATCAATAACGTTATCTTGGCAAATTACTAAACGTAACGATATATATGGTAACTTAAAATTAATATCGAAATACTCTTGTGAACAGTTTTTGACCCGAATACATATTTAAAATTTCAACCATAGTGAGAGACAATCCAGAAAATCCGATGATAACAAAATCGGGGGCTATAGTTTGGCATTGCAGCTCCGAATCTATCATCTACATTCAAAATTCAATTACACCACTCGATTTCCAAAGGATCAAAGAATATTTTACAGTGAATGAGGACTACGAAGCATCGCGCGCAGCCGGGAGGGGGGGGGGTGAAGGAGGGGGGGGGGCAATTTTCAGGTCGTTTCGCCGCGTCTCATAACTTCCGAGTAGTATAACTTTTGACTAGGAGAAGCTACGACGCTCGTTTAAGTTTCAATCGACAGCTCTCGTCAAGTCGTCAAGATAAGCAATCGATTGAGTGTATAAAAACATTTTTGTGGCGTGGTTATGGTGAAGTTGTATGAGTTTAATGTAAAAAAAATTAGGAAAACTTAACACAATGTCGGCCTATACTCGTCAAAAAGCCAAGTAGAAACACATAAATCGTAAACGGTTGGAAAGAGCATCTCAAAAGCAATCCAGTGATACCTATAAAACCCCATATGATCGAGTGAAGCGGTGCCGGGAACATAAAAAATACACCAAGGCGTCCGAGCGCGTCAACGTAGACGTATTCATGCAAAACAAAGGGACATGTCCCCAACACAGCCACTCCCCATTTTTTTTAGCGACACCTGTCATGTTGGCCAGCACATACGACTGGGACGTCGACAGACCTTATATTGACCGTCTGAGTAACAGCGGAGCACAGAATGGAAAATAAACTAAATCTTAGTGCATTTAATCGTGGCCAGATAGTTGTGGCCATACGTATGGGGCACTGCCGTGGCGTACAACGTATATATTGGCAGGGGTCGCCATTGGCTTGTTCGGTTGGTCGTATGGGAACTGTTTATGCGGGATAACATGAGAGCCATGGTACGCGTATCACAACAGAGAGAGCACTGGTTGTGGGGCTGACACATGAAGATAAGGAAGATATCATGAATGATATCTTGCAATAATGGCAAGGCAGATGGGGTGGTTCAGATAAAGGAAGAACCACGTACGAGTTGCTGCCCAACATCAGGGCAAGAATAAAGAATAAGTGGATCAATGTGAATCCTTACAGCATGCAATTATTTACTGGCCATGGTATCTTCAAGGCAAAGTTACACATCTTCCGGCTCATGCAGCTTCCACTGTGTGACGTCTGTGGAGTGGACTACACAGTCCAACATGTAATCATGGAATGTCTGAAGACCGAAGACATCAGACAATGGCTGCATGACATAGCAGAGAGAAAAGGCATTCACTTAAGACCAGAAAATTTCATGGTTGATAAAGCTCTCCACAAGATCTGGGAAGAGTTTGCCACTAAGATTGGTAGAAGACCCGGAGAACTTCGACAAGTGGCCAGGAGATCAAATTTCCGATGACCAATGATGGGGTACTCGTGTAAAGGCTTCAATAATACGAAGTCGGAGTATGTCAGATTGGTGAAGAGGGCAGGTTTTACAGAGAGAACCAGTAAAGTACTGTGCAGTGGCACAAAATAATAGTAAATTGCCTGAAAAGAGAAGAGGATAAAGTGCTGAGCAATTGTCTTACTGATCAGAGTACAGTCACAGTGCGGGAATGCCATCCTTCGGGCCGTTAAACCTGGTACACGTATCGCAACTGGCGATGGCCCAATCGTCGAAAGACGAGCGGGGCATTAAGATAACATCATGATAACGTGAAATGGCCGCTCTGCCCCAACTGGCGTGCAGGGTGCGGTCTCCGAAAGGGGGATTCGCGCCTTTGTGGGTTGGGAGGTGAAGATAGCAAAATAAGACGGTATGATGGTAGGTAGCGGGCTTTAAAACCTACGGAATAAAATTACCCACCAATAGAGAAGTTGGTGATTAAAACCTCAGCCATACGCCGAGTGTGGCGGAAGTGGATGGAAACCGCAAGGGGTGCGGGGGCAGGAAAATGGCCGACCACGACCTCCGCACCCAGAGGGGCTTGCTCCCATGGATGCTCCATCAGGCTGTTGAACTAGTTTGAGTCCAGTAATATAATGTTGAACTGGTTATGACAATACCAATGACGTGATCTTTGAATTAATAGTGCAATGGGGAGGGAATGACAAGATGGACATTTTTGGACATTCGCCATTGCGATACAGATGTCTATGGAAAAAACAGAATTGAAGACGGAAAAATACTTTAAAAAGACAAGCAACCTATGGACGAAAAATTAAATATATTTCATTCCTCGTCCATAGGTCGCTTGTCTTTTATAAGTACTTTTTCGTGGTCAGTTCTGTTTTTTCCATAGACATCTGCATCGTAATGGCGAATGTCCAAAAATCTCCATCTTGTCAATACCAATGACGCCAAAGTATTGTTCATAGCTAATAGCGTAACGTCGCTACTCCAGTGACGACTTTGCAGTCGGGGACTGGAGTAGTACAAGCCTTGTTGTTGTTGTTGTTTTTGATACACGTACCTTTGTCCCTTACTAGCGAACGATATAGGGACCCGCTGGCAGATGATCTGCTCCCATATAAAGGAAACAATATGTTAAAAACATATAAAATCAATTTCGCCTCTTGAACTTTTTTTTGTTACCAGTAAGCGTACTCACCTGGGCTCCGCACTCAGGAGTGATTCACGGTATCATAAGGACGCTCCCACGGCGGCACCACAGATGCGAGTTGGCTTGGCAGCTTCCTTGACGTGGGCCTACCCATTCTCTGATAGGCTGCGCGAGGCTCTGGAGCGGGTTTTTCTTTCTCTGATTGGCTACTGCGTGCCGCGAAAGGTTTCCTATTGGCTGGGCAAGTAAGTTACCAGGAGGTGATTGGCGAACGGCGCGTTCCTGCGTGTTGGGTGTCGAGTGCGACCGGAGTTCGCACACAGACGCTCAGGTTCGCGACTTTGTTCACCCCTGCAGGCCGGAGCGGTAAGTGCGGAAGTGTCGCCACATCAAAGAACAAGAAAGGCGCCGGGAAAGGGTGTTGGAGCGGGGAGAACCGGCAGCTCTTGGGAGGTTTGGCTTTTCTGCCGGGACGTAATGAAGTGTTGGCGCCCTCCCTCCCTCCCTGGAGTTCCTCTGTCAACAGCAGGAGCAGCGACAACCTCTGGGTGAAGGGAGGAGGTGCGAGGTAAGGGGGAGGGTCTCCCTTAACTGCAGATAAGACCTCTGCCGGAGAAAATTACTTCTTCAGTTTCTGCTACAGGGCGGGAATGTGCGGTCCCCGCGGTACCGCCGCAGTTGCGCTGAAGACGACATCGCGCCGATTAAGTCGTCTCTAATAGGTTGTTCGAATACAGAGCAAACTGTGTCGAACATATACGTCTGCGCAGCTATGATTACGTACGTCTACACCCAGATACTTTTTTTTTGCAAATCAGCCACATCGTTTTATACTATTATAAAGTCGATTTGTGGTCGATTTTATACAGAATGGGTGGGGGCTTCATGGTTGTGAAGTATGATAGAGGTTGTAGCTTTTGGTAGAAGAAACGATGATTGATGGTAAAACTGCCTGGAATATAGCCTGGTTATTATCGAATTATCTGAGCATTACAAATACATGGTTGCACTTAATGATCGGGGGAGCAATAAGAGATTAATGTTACACTGCTGGGTTTGTCCCACCTTGCGTTGAGCACCGAGGCGGTTGTAAATGGCGGTACAGCTGATATCTGGAGGGGTCCATCATGACAGGAGGTTACGTGGAGAAAGACAATGCTCGCCATTCTGTATAGCTAGATATTGGTGTCGCAATGGTGCAATCTGGCCTGATTCCTGGTTGGTCAGTGGAGGTTCGTGCTTACTGTAATTTGGTAATGCACGTCCTGCTTGTCGCAATCGCTGTCCTGGATTCTATTGCATGTGAGCGGGCGTGTTCAGGCGGCGATGAAAAATTACAGGCTCCACGTCAGTGCAAAAATACGCGTACTGAGTATCGCGAATGGTAAAGAGCGCCCATGGTAGTTTCACTGTACATTTGTTCGGAAAAGTGTCAACTGCTTAGTGATGTTCTCCACGTGTAGGTTTACCATCATTTTTACATTTACAGCCCTGATATATAATAAATTTATATACGATGTGTATGTTGAAACTTTCATTGCAGTTTAGCTGGTTTATTGGAAAAATTTTGGCCGTGTGCCCTCGTTGCTTTACGTTTGTGTCACATTTCTCCATAAACTTCAGTGGGTAATTTTTCTTTCGGGCGCAAACAAAAAATGATCTCATGTAAACGTGTTGTACGCAGTGTATAAATTAGGCTAATGCCAAAATTAAACTTTCAAATTAAAATACTATTACTACTTAAAATTACTAATCATTTATAGTGCAGTGGATGACACAGGGCTTAAAGTCTCAACAGCGAGATTATTAGACACGGTACAGTTAAATTCAGAAATTTTGTTTAGAGTTTCTTCATTGCCGAAGCTGATTACTGACAAGAGTGATACATACCGGCTCCATACCGGACGTGATAAAGTTTTTGAAATTTTATGGCAATTACATAACTGAATCAAACTCAGAAATTCGCAGGACTTCTCCGTCGAGCAGTCAGGAACTACACCGAATTTCTGTGTTTAATTAATTAACACCATTGCGACACATTTTCAAAAAAATCGAACGATTAATCAGAAAATCGTAAACGTTTAAGTAATTGATCAGGTGTGAATTCGTGTGAACCAAGGAAAACGAAATCAAGATGGTCGGACCGATAATCGAACTCGTATCCTCCCAAACGTCAGCCCACTGCACCACCTAGGAAAAACAGCCGTTGTTTGGTCCGAATTGCTCTTATTTCACAAATAAGCTTTGTTTACAAACTGCAGTCATCTACAACACTGAAATGCTGTAACAGACAGACATTGTAACTGCATTATAAACACTAACTGCCTAAAAACAGACTTTTTTATTTTTGTAGAATATAACAACAATCATGACGCTACTATGTGGAGTCTGTGGCAGAAAGCTGTTATAATGCACTGAGAAAAAGGTTTTTTTTTTTTTAATCATACAAGATTTGTTTGGTGCAACCAAATTATTTGTTTGTGTAGGGGCAATAAAATATTTTGTTGCTGAAATAAAATTATTTTGTTGTTCTCATTTGGTTACCCCAAACTGTAAAATTTGTTGGTGAAACTAAAGATTTGTTTGGCTACAAATAAATTAAACAGTTTGGGCCGATATAAAAAATTGTTCAATTTCGACCGAGTTTCAAACCTGGATTACCCCTGCGTCTCGAGGCGCTACGCCTTCGTAATCTCAGCTAATGTGACAACTGATGAAGCCGCAAAGTTTTTGAATATATATATATATATATATATATATATATATATATATATATATATATATATATATATATATATATATATATATATATATATATATTTGTTTGGCCATTCATTTGACTGCCTCTGTTCGAAAATACAGCTCGAGAGTTTGTTTGTATTTTTTGTGTCAATTAGGACAGTAACCGTCTACGTTAGTGAATATATTGATACTTAACAATCGTATAAACACATTAATAAAATAATGCAATAAGAAACTGACAAGTAAACATGTAAAACGTGACATATTTGTTTGCACACGTTATATATATATATATATATATAATATATATATATAATATTGGGCAACGTGTGCAAACAAATATGTCACGTTTTACATGTTTACTTGTCAGTTTCTTATTGCATTATTTTATTAATGTGTTTATACGATTGTTAAGTATTAATATATTCACTAACGTAGACGGTTACTGTCCTAATTGACACAAAAAATACAAACAAACTCTCGAGCTGTATTTTCGAACAGAGGCAGTCAAATGAATGGCCAAACAAATATATACGGTTGATTCAACAAAATATTTAGTGGACAGTATAATTTTTTTACCCTAACACAGAGATTTTGTTTATTCAAACATACATTTTGTTAGACGAACAAATAATTTTGTTGTTTTCAAATTTAGTTTGCTCAGCAATATATTTCGTTAGGGCAACTAAATATATAGTTGGCACTATACAAACAATTTTTTGTTCGATTTTCTCAAAGTGTGTACTGATTAGGAAATGTGCATTTTCCCACATTATTTCCATTAACGAATTTAGTATGCCTTTATTCAATCATTAAAACACTAAAGAAAAACATAAAGCGGCCAATAGAGCAGGTATATGAACCGTTTAACAATAATTGGATATTAATTCTGCGAAAGTGTTTTTGCAATTTGAAAATATGCGTATAGTACATAACAACATCACTCACTGAAAATGTTACAGCTCAGGCAGACTGTCTAAACTAGCTGCACTGTCGCGCAACATTTATCCTCTTTGTTACTAAACCTTAGGCAGCAACAGCAGCTTCATCGCATCAGAACCCAGAACCACAAACATAAAATAAAACGGCGCTGCAGGAAATTTAATATTATTTCCCACGCATTTAAACTACGCTACAGACAATGCAAGACTTCCTTTCTAGTGGCCGAAAAATACCGCGACACAAAATAATGGATAGCGAAATCTTACACGTGGAAAAATGGGCGCGGTGTAATTTCTAAGCACGGACTCATAAAGGCTGTTCACGATAAAGTGAGCACTTTTGAAATCATCCTTAGAAAAAAGTCACTGCCCGGACTGCAAATTTATAACTGGTGCACTTGGTGAAATACGCCCAGTAAACTTGGTATATATGGATGGAAAATAGTTCCAAATTAATGTCAAATTAAAAGTGTTAGGTAACCATCTGTAACAACTTAAATTATTTATTTCGCTTTGTACTTTTTTTTAGATGTATCGAAGTGTAAAGTAAAAGTAAATTTGTGAAATATTTACTTTATTTATTACATTCAAAGTTTCCCTTTATCAACACATGAGTAAAGTGATGAGGCCCATGGGAGTGTTATTTTACATAATGCGGAAGAATAAACAACGCGAATAAAGCAGATCTTAAGTATGGAATTTAAAAGTGCTCATTTTACCGTGAACAGCCTTTACACGTCCCAATTCTTGGCACAGACATGTATTTAACCAAGCGTTGTTTGGTTTCGACAGGAAAACTAGAAACACGAGTTTCGAGACGGTGTTAAGTCCTAAAACTTACGGCGCGTTTCTTTGACGTGTGCGCGCAGATTGCCAGTGGTGGCAATAAAAGCGAAAATGGCGCGTTTAAAAGACGAGAGAGAGTCGACCATACTGCTAGTACCTACACTAACACATACCGGCACTCCTTGCCGAAAATGACTGTTTTGAGTCGCCTATTTCATCTCCATCGGCCCTTGGGGCTGATTCATACTGAAGTTGTAATGGAGAGCTAGTTGTCTTAACTTTACATTAACTCCATTTCAAAACTTTCTATAAAATTTTCACTTTGTTCACACTGAAGTTAATATAATACAAGCTCTTATTTGATACATTCTAATGCACTGCTACCAAAAATTTCCGTATTTGGGATCTGGAAAAGGCTCTTGCAATAAACGGTTAGTATATAAGTGTATGTATGAAAATATTGTATATACTATTTCAAACATTTGCATTTATATGCCACATTAGCATTCTCCTACGAAAATTTAAGCGCACTTGAGCTCGTGTATTTTCTTCTGATCTGGAGTTTTTGATGTCGTTAAGTTGTTTAGCATTAAAATAGACACAAAAATAATCTTCCATTCTAATTGTATGCCAATATGCAATGGGAGTTGGCAGGAATAAAAATAAATACAGAAAAACAAAAAAAAAAAGTATTTTTTTCAATCTGATGACTAACACTACGTTACCTTTAGACTGCTTGAATTTGGGCCAAAATTCTTGCATATAAATGTTACGTCGCCCTTAATGCAATGCGAATACACTGCTACGCGATGTACGATATTCATCTAAATATTGCAATAACGCAGAGTTAACGCCACGAGTTCCATGTTAACTAACTTCGATGTGAATCGGCCCTAAAGCCGGCCCTACACGATGCCCATTTCCGTAGCAGTTTTCATACCCATTCTCTGCCAGAGTTCCTGCTCCTGTGTAGGTTACAATCCAGCCCCCTCCGGAGGGTTCTGGCTCCGGGTATAACAGTTTTCGTACCCATGGGTATACCCGAAAAGGTAATAGAACGTGTTATAAATTTCTGTTATACCCACGGAGCTGCGACAGACAAGATGGCGGACACCCGAGTAACAACTTCGAGTCTTAAGTATATATGTACAAAATGATACTTAATGTACGCGTAAGTAACGGGAAACGTTGTTTCAATTATCTCCCACGGTCATAATAAAACTGTAAACACAACTTAAAAAATACGCGATAAATGTGGATTAATGGCATATATATATATATATACGTTTTCACACGGAAATTTTATAAGCTGTGCGTGTAGCTCAGTGGGAACCCTGCCCTCATAGCTCAAGGGTAGGGTAGCCGACCTGTAGCCGGTGGGTCGCGGGCCCGCGCCCCACTGCTCTCGACACGGCGGATCTCCAGCTCACCCGTCGCCCTGGGAATCTGTCAGCAAGTCGGTCTCACTAGAGCCTCATCAACGTCAAATGTCACAACAAAGTCAAATAATAGATTTGGTGTGCGGATACGCGCCATATAACTTTAGGTTTTAGAGTTCAAATCTAAGCTGTATAACGAAATTTTTAAAATTATTTTATGTGATAGCCTACATTATTGGGGTTAATAACTTAAGTTATTGCCAGAAAACAGTTATTTCTAGAATATCTTTGCCTAAAAGCATTTATTCAAACAAATAATACAAACCATAGCTAAATAAAAAACTACAGGCAGCCGATTTCAATGTGCAGTTATTTTCGTATTATTGCTTTTATACAAAGTAATTCTAGAAATAAACGTTTTCTAACAGAATCATAAATCATAAACAACAATAACATATTACACAAAGTAACTTAAACATTTCGTTACATGACGGAGATTTGAACTCTAAAACCAAAAGCTATGCGTCAGCAACCGGCGCACCAACATACTGAGCTACACACACAACTTACAATCAAGTACGCCTACTGTAAAAGCGTAATTTGAAGTTTGTAGCATGAATGATGATAACCCCCACACACAAAAGCTTTATTATTAGTATTGTGATATTTTTGCCTTCTTTTAGTCTCCTAACCGTATAAGCTTATTTAATTACGGAAAGCACAAGGAATTATTATGCCTCTCGTAAACGTCCGTTGTACATAAATATGAATACAGCACATTGTTTTTAATACATAAGCAGTTCCGTTATTTACAATTTTCTGTTAGCACTTTAGGTAACTTGCGGGTATGAACTGATGGATTCTTTCGCCTCTTCTGCTACAGAAACTTTTATGCCTTCTGTTGTGCCCATAGGTATAAAAGATGATAGCAGACATTGGGTATCGTGTACTGACAGAAGTGGCGCTCCGCTGTTCTTTCTGCTCGACCTGCATGTACACTGGCAGATACTGTGCATTACGGTCAATCCACTGCTTACGAGTAAGCACTAAGTTTCAATGGTACTAAGTAGATAGGACATATATCATCCGGATAATTTTTTATAATTTCCTACTTCTCTACAAAGTGGGGTGTATCAAAACAGCATTTAATCGATGTACAGTAGTTGCTTTCAAGGATATAATGTCAGAAAGCGTAAAATTCACGTTCCAAAGCAGGAGAGATTCAAGTTAAAAACCTCCCTCTCCTTTGGATACACTCCTGTGCATTTACACCCGTCAAGTCCGCTTTTGGTCACCGTTAGTCAATCACAGAGAGAGAGAGAGAGAGAGAGAGAGAGAGAGAGAGAGAGAGAGAGAGGACGTCACTTCCTGCCTCACAGAGACGTCCAAATTTACTTCGACGCACATCGGAGAGTATGCTGTGCATGCACCGTTGCGATCCACCGTTGTTTATCACGTGAACAAGCTGCCTGTAATCCATTCACGTTTACTTCACACGTTTCTGAAGCCGTCCTAAAGTTTTACTTCCAGGATAATCCTCCGCCTCGTGCAAACTAAGCTCAACGAAGTGTAGAAATTACTCCAAAGGACAATGCACCGAATTCGTGCTCACTCAGTTGTAATACTATTTTGCATGAGAACTATTTCTTGCAAGTCGCTACCAACACACATGTTTTCTCGCTGTTTTTATTCATATTTATTATGAATGAAAAATTATAATTCATAACTAATACATAGGTAAAATTTGAAATTAACGAAAAAAAAAATAATTTTTATCTTAACAGAGGTATAAAACGACTGTGATAGGGTCTACATGGCGTATTCAGTAAATAACTAAACACGCCATACATGGAGTGATTTTTCAAAGGCTTGATTCAAAAAGTGTGATGAAACCGAGGCAATCCATCTGCTTTTGTATTATCAGCGTAACTAACCAAACTTGACCAACCCTTCTCAGGTTTTTGGATGTGTTGTCCAACCCAGCAATGAAAGCCACATTTTGTCAGTTATAAAAAAGTAGCACATGATCTGATGATTTTACATTGTATCCGTCCTCCTCAGCTGTTCTGATAGATTAAAGCCATTCTGTTATGTCATCTGGAGACATGAATGTAGAAAATTTATTGCTGCCAGCCAGTAACTGCAAGGATTTATATACGTCCTAAATGTAATTTGAAATATATGCAAATTTTGGTCTAGAGACTGTGCATCCAAAATGTGTATTTGCAAAAACTTTACTTTCCAAATTTGATCAAGAACTGAAATGATGTTTGAAAAGATAATACGTTTAGTGTTTAACTTAGGTGCCAAATAATTGTCAGCTACTATTTTATACAAATATATATTTGATATGTACCTACAAATTGCTTGTAGAAATACCCGAATTTCACGAAAATAGTTCATAGCTAGCTGTATTTAAAAACATTATAACACAGCTCTATGTCTGTTATTAGATGCTTTTAATTGTCCCCTGTTTTACGTGTATGTACGCTAACCATATACGTTCGGTACCGGAGTAGCCTTATTTTGATTGGCCAGAATATCTTGTCACAGACATTCGCATCCAATAAACAAAGAAACGTTGCAGATGTGGTTGTAGGATGTTGAAATCTTGCATGTGCAGAAGTAGTTTTGCGAAAATCCGGTGTCCTATTATAAGGTATATTGCAGAGATGTTCGACGTGTCCTTGCCGTGGTCCATTTGGCGTGAGAAAGAATGTGCACTTATTAAGGCCGTATTTAATTAAAGGACGGGTTTTATGGAGTACACGCACTGAACCCAAAAATGCTTTGTTCTGAAAGTAGTATTGCGTACACTTATTCCATGGTAAAATATTTCCGGTTCACATCAGATTGTGTTTATGTATAGGCTCTTCACGGTAAAATGAGCACTTCTGGAAGCCCTGGTTAAGATCTACTTGTATGCACGTTATGTATTTATTTCGATTTATGTAAAATTAACATTGCCTTGGCCTCATCACTTTATTCATATGTCGACCAGGTGAAACTGGGAAATTATTAGAAAAGTAAATAGATAACCAATCTGGTAATTTTTGCACTCCGGCGCATAAACAAAAACAGAAAGCTAAAAAAATAATTTAAGTTATCACGAATGGTTACCTAACACTTTTTGTTCGACGTTAAGATGTGGAACTACTTTCCATCAATAGTAACCAACTTTACTGGGAACATGTCACATGTCACTAGGGATAGGAAAAATTCGCGAATTAATTTCAGGACAAGATAGATTTCAAACGCTTGTACACAGAAGTCGCCTTTGCAATTAGATCAGAGTTTATCAAGCACACCCTGGACGACTCCGCACACATAGCCGACTCGCAAGAGAACAAGAAGTGATTCCTATACTGTCAATTATAGGTTAACACTGGGGCAAAAGGCAATGAAGAAACATCTGAGGCTCTACTATACAAAGGATTGTGGAGTCTAGCATACAGGCCATTGAACTCGCGCAATTTTCCTATCCCTGCATATCACACAGTATTCCCCCTTTAAAATATATGCAGGCAAAGCAGTGAATTTTTTGTAAGGTTGATTTCAAAAGTTGTCACTTTATCGCGAACAGCCTTTAAACATAATCTGTGGCGGAAGAGACACTGCTCCGTACCCGAGGAAACAACTGTAAAAATCACGACCTTCAGAACTGTCAAAAAAGTGCTCTCATTTGAGAGACAGGCTATACTAGACCGCCAGGGTGGCCACTCTTATGGAAAACAGGGGAAAACTGGAAAGGCCAGGGAATTTTGTTGATCAGAAAAAATCAGAGAAATGTCAGGAAAATTTGTACAAATTTATAAAATACCAGGGAAATTTTTTTGAGAAAAGCTATTAAGTGTGAATTTTGTATTTATAATTATGGAAATTGTTTTTCAACAAAGAAACTTGTATGAAAAGTTTTCAATTATTTTCAGCTGTTAGGTTTAATTTTAGTATTTCTATGCCGTTCACTGTAAAATGAGCACTTTTGAAACCCCTGTGTAAGATCTACTTGAATAGACCTTGTGTATTCCTCCGCCTTATGTAAAATTAACATTGCCATGTGCCTCATAACTTTATTCGTGTGTTGGTCTAGTGAAACTGTGAAAAAATTAGAAAAGTAAACATTTTACGAATCTGCTCATTTTTACACTTCGGCACATTATAAGAAAAAACAGAAAACGATAGAAATAATCTAAATGTTATTACAAATGGTTACCTAACACATTCTGTTCAGCGTTAATATATGGAACTACTTTAACGTCCGTTAAAATATATGCAGGTAGGGGCAGTAACGGTTTTCTAAGGTTGATTTCAAAAGTGCTCACATTATCGTGAACAGCCTTTATCACTGATATGAATATGAATAAACTATTACCATATATATAGTGCATTTATTTGTGAAGTTGTTAACATTAATCTTTGTATTTTAATATGGAGTTGAAAAATAATTTTTCTGAACCAGTCGTGTTTGAAAACATAAATAAACATCTGTATTCATCCAGTAGATATTCACGATATCTTAAAAAAAAATATTGTCCATTTTTTTCATTATTTAGTAGCAGTCACATATTTGTTGATGAGTTTATATTAAATTCTCATCCCCAAATCAGTGTTTCAAAATGTTTTCACACTGTATTTTTAGCGGTATAAAGGCAACTTCAGTGTAAAATCAAATTGTTATGCAATTTCTCTTATAAATCACAGAGATAGTAAGTGTAATATTTTATGCAGCTTTCTCAAAAAATTCATTCGTATGTTAGTTATGATACAAATAAGAAATGTGTGAATCCTATAATTTATTTGGGATAAAAATATATCGTAAACTCTTTTACGCCACGTCCATTGTTAAACCTAACATTGTGTATATGAGTTTTTGACTTGAGGGGGTTTTGTTCACCAAACAGCATTACTGCATTATTTGGCGAAAATTAATTATTGACTGTAGAATTCTATTATTATGGCAGCTGCATCAAGTTAACACTTTTACTGTTCTCATCGCATTATACAATAATCGAATAAATTATTTATGTGATACATTTTTATGTAAGCAAAAATAAAGCCAAAATGATTGGCGAGAGAAAAAAACAAATTTGGTCTGGAAAACCTAAAAAAGTCAGGGAATTTTTAAACAGGAATTGAGCGGCCACCCTGACCGCTTATAGTCTATTCGAGCTTTCTTTACACTTTTTGAATCAAACCTTTGAAAATCACCCTGTGCATGACGTGTCTGGTCATTTCTTAAATATCGCATGTATTACAAGCGTTTTATACTTCTGCGAACATAAAAGTGCCTTATTTTTGGTTAAACTTTACCTCTATTTATATTTTATCAATAAACTATAGCATTTAATTTATAATTACTATGAATATAACAAGAGAGAAAATAGGTTGGTTGGTATTGCCAGGAAAAAAATAGTTCTTACGCAAAATATTATTAAATTAAGTGCTCACGAATAGATTGCTTGGTCCATTCGTTATAAATTCCTAGATTTACTTAAGGTTACTTCCACTTTGGGTTGGGAAGATTAATGCTAACAGTTAGGCAAAGGGAAAATTTTCGTCCGCAAGGTAAACGCTAGTGTCTAAAAGGTACCAGATTTTCTCTTTTGTACGATGAAAAACAGAATAATTGCAATAATCATAAAACAAATATAAAATAACTTCGTAACTAAGTAGAATCTTTCTACTTTGGAATTCAAGTATCTTAATTTTTTATTAAATTGAAAAGAATTGTGCTGTGGGGAAGACTTTATGATAGATAGTGTGAGAAATAATATCTAAGCCCCGCGTATGTGTATTAGCCACTGAAATGAATATAGGTTCTTTAATGTATGTGAAGACAAATAGAGAGATATTTATATGTGTAATTATTATGCAACATGTAGGTACGGTTTGCAAATAAACAACTGAATGTGTAGGTGACAGAACACACACTGCAAGTTACTAAAACTCACCACAAAAACATCAACAGACTCACATCTTACCAGCATGTTTCCTTGTATCCAGGCTTATCTCCGCCTCCACATAGCTATACATACGTCATGATTTAACTATTTTCTGGGAAAAATAAGGAAACTAACTACCAGTATACCAATCAAAGAAGTCTAAGGGTGAAGTGGAGTTTAATGCAAACAAAATCGTTTCTCAATTCAAATACTTCTCCCAACTTTATATTGTAAACACAGAATATTTACAAATACCACGCAGCAGCTGGACTAGAATATTAAATTTAAAACTCTGTATGTCTGTCAAAAATAGCAATTATGTGTATGTGCTCGGTAACCAAAATTTAAATCTTTGCAGTGTTCTAAAAGTTCGTACCAAAATTAAAATGTTTTAGTGTGCAGAAAGTTTGGTTAGTGTTCAAATAGTAATCACACTCACTAATTACATTCTACAAGAAATCTGCCTATGTGTTTACACTGAATAAAATGCTCCTGGCAAGCAATGTCAAAATTATGTTGAGTAAAACACGAGTTCTTATTTTCAGGCACTTTGTGATCAGCAAGAAAGTGTTGAATTAAATGTGTAGTTAACAGGAAACGTCTCTGACACTCCACCGCTGGACCAATGGTAATTTAGTATGGCGGTGATAAGATACCTTATATTTCTGCGTCATACTTCAAATTGCAAAGTTCCTAATCCCTCTTCAGTTTTAAAACACTTTGTCGGCTATTTACCTAAAACGGAGCATATTTGTCGAGGTCAAACTCATTTTTAAATTATAATTTTTCGCTGTTCAGACGGAGCTCAGGTCTACCCGACCTGTTACGTTAGTGACCCATTTCAAACAAGATGGAGACCAGAAAGTTCTTTCAACAACTCAATTTGGCGTCGGTTATCTGATATGAATTTACCTGTGTGACATAGGGCTTACACCAGGGTGCATTCCCTATTATTACAATCAATACGTTGTTATAAACCATTACCAACTTACACAAATTAACATGCAACTCAAAACTTAACAATATGAAAATTAATTCGTAATATTAAATATATGAATAATAACCTCTCAACTGCTGCGTGTACGATAGTAAATATGTAAAATAAAATAAAAATAAAAAAATAAAATTACCGAATAATAATCTTATATGTAGAACACGTCACAACAATAGCATTTCTATAAAATAAACATGTGTGTACTCGTATGCTAGAGTTCCATACTACTGTAAGGCTTAACAATACTAATTAGATGCTTTACATAATGAGATGTTCCAAATGGTTACCATTTGGAACACTGCGCACCTAACAGTAGAGATTTTTCTTATGCTAAACTCTTCCACAAGGAATCGCGTTTTGTTCGTAACTTGAATATAATTGATCTTAACTCAGTTAAGCTTTGTTTGCTTGAGGCGGATAAATAGCCTAAAAGTATAACTCAAGCGGGGTCCCAGAAAAGTTCTGCTTCCAAAGTATTTCACCGCCTCATGCAAACAAAGTTTAGCCTAGACTATATAGAAAAATACACCAGAGACAACACATCGTAGTCGTGCTTATTCAGAGTAATAATATTTTACATGAGAACTATTTATTACCAGACATTTCCAACGCACCTATTTTATCCCTGTTTTGTTCGTGTTAATTATAAATGAAATATTACAATTTATATATAAAATGAAAGTAGAAGTTCGCTTTAACTAAAAATAAGATAGTTTTATGGTAGGCTTACACGAGTAAAACTCTTAGTGATATATGGCATATTTGTGAAACAACCAAACACGTCATATGTAGGTTTTTTTTTACGTCCCCCGGTTTTATACTTGAAAGCTTATCAGAGGACGGCTTACAGAGTTACTTATAACTTAACTAAAATTAATACCCGTGCCTTAACCGGGATTCAAACCCAGAGACTCCCGCACCCCCAGACGGTGGCGCACCAACGACTGCGCCACGGGTGGTCGGCAATTAGCCGAAGGTTTGGTTCAAAAAGTGCGAAGAAACCGCGAATGGACTATAAAGAATGTTCACGATAAAGTGAGCACTTTTGAAACCAACATTATATAGCCCCTATAGGCTATTCACGGTAAAGTGAGCACTTTTAAAAGCCCTCTCATTTCGAATACTAGTCAATAAATGTATTTTATTTCAGCTTTAGACGCTAACTTCCGAGTACGGTGGAATATACACGATGTGTTTATTACTTACACAGCAGAATATATTTAAAATGATGGTTAAAGGATAAAACAGGCCTGAAAGAAAAAAGTAACTAGGGCTTCAAAAGTGCTCACTCTACCGTGAACAGTCTATACCTGCATATATTTTAACAACGAGCGCACTAGTGATATACACCCAGCAAAATTGGTAACGAGGGAGGTAAAGCAGTATCATATCTTAACGTTGAAGTAAAAGTGTTAAGAAAACATTTGTGAAAAATTAAATGATTTCTTTTGCTTTTTTTTTTTGTAAGTGTAAGGATTAGCACATTTGTAAATTATTTACCTTTCTAATAATTTCACAGTTTCATTTTACCGGCGCAGGAACAAAGTGATAAGGCCAGTGATGTTGATAATATTGCATAAGTCGGAAGAAATCATAACGTGCATATAGGCTATTCACGCTAAAGTGAGAACTTTTGAAAGCCCTGCTTAAGATCTACTTGTATGTACGTTGTGTATTCTTCTGCCTTATGTAAAATTTATATTGCCATGGGCCTCATCGCTTTATTCGTGTGTCGGCCAAGTAAGACTGTAAAATAATTAGAAAAGTAATTATTTTACAAATCTGCTAATTTTTGCACATCAATGCATTAAGAAAAAACAGAAAACGAAATAAATAATTTAAGTTATCACAAATGATTGCCTCACACGTTTTATTCGAAGTTAAGATGTGGAACTACTTTCCCTCCATCATTACCAACTTTACTGGGTGCATGCCACTCAGCCGCCTTCTTAAAATATATGCAGGTAGGAGCAGTGAATTTTTTCAAAGGTTGATTTCAAAAGCGCTCACTTCATCGTGAACAGACTGTATAAGCAGATCTGAAGCAGGGTTTTAAAAGTGCTCATTTTACCGTGAACAGTCTACAGCAGCAAGTTGTAGCGTATCGCAGTGGCGCGAGCGGCCAGTAGCGACGGTGTTTGCGGGCCAGCCTGTGGCAGAGCGGGACTGCCCGCCGGGGAAACCACAACTTATTACGCCTTTATGTATTAGCGGGCCGACAAATTCGCCTCGTCCACACCGCCTGACGGCTCAATATGTCAACCGCAACACATCGCGGCGCCTAGCGGGGCAGAAGGGAAGAGCGAAGCGGGACGGGTCGAGGGGAGACGAGAAACAAAAACGGAGAGGAAGAAGAAAATTGAGGAGGCGGGAGGGCGCGTTCCAAATTGCCTCCCAGCGCCGGGGCATCCACTTTTCTTCCTTGTCACAATCGACTGCGAAAACAATCGAACCAGACGTCCCATCAGGGGCTCTCTCCCGACCGATCTTTCTCTCTCTCTCCTGCCTCGCATGATGAGTGTGGGTTTAGGGTCGAGGAAAAAGACGTGCAAGGCAGGGGAAGGTGTGTGTGTGTGTGTGTGTGTGCTTTCTCAGGACTACCCTCCCCCCACCGCCCCCATCAACACAAACGCCATTTCGTCTCCCCTTTTGTTTCTGTCGGGACGAGTGTGAAGTGTTCTCTGATGCTAGAGAGCGCGCGCGGCGGCGGTTCGTTCACACATGGTTGGCGACACTTCACAAATCGTCGAGTGCCTCTCGATGTCACGGCATTTTGCCCTTCCTCGCATCACTTCCACCAACCGAGCGCGCAATGCGTTTCTACAAGAAGGGAGGGTGAGCATCGTATTGCGTAATTATGACCCCGCCACAGAGTACTTAAAGGTGGGTTTACGATTAAAGACTGAAGAATTGAGAGTTGTACCTAATGACTCGATGAGCACACAGAAAATGAACAATAAGAAGTTTTGCAGTTTACGATTTAATTAGCAACTGTTAAGTTTAGCCAATGAAAATCGTAGGAGATGTAAGCAACCGAAATAACCTGGAGAAATTGACAATTAACATATATTTTTTTATCTTTGGTTACTGCTTATGTAATCGTTTAAAAAAAACTTGCGAAATCTTACAGAAGGGAAAGCCGATGCCAATATTAGGCATCTACATCAATAAATCTGAAAAGGTTAATGAAAGCGAATTCAATGACCTCTTCCACGAAAGAAAACATGACCATCAACTATTCTTTAAATTAAGAGGATACTGTCTCTCGATTAAAATAATTACTTTCGTACGATTTCACAATACGACATAACCTAAACACAAATAGCGAATACAGTTTCCCGCCAACAACTGTCGCTGTGCTCTGATTGGCTACTTCATCTTGACTTGTGCTTAAAATGTAAAATATGACGATCTCTTAAGTCACGCCAAGAACGTACACGACACGTCAAGACCCGCACACGAGAGTCATAAACTAATACACTTGAATACATCGAATCATATCTTAAGCACACGGTGAACTTATTCTGTTAAGTCAATCGTAAATCAACCTTTACGCTGTTGCTAGGTTGAGAATTTGGTATAGGGAAATACATGTTAGTGAAATGCGGTTTTTTTGCCGTTCCTGTTAAACATAGATAGGCCTATATACCGCCCGTGACTTCCTTGAGCAGAAAATATATTATTTATTTATTTACTGACTGCTTAAAGGCGCAATTAAGGCATAGTCGCCTTATCTTACAGTGGACCCATAATATAATACAATTACACTTGTTATAAATTCAAACATTAAAATTATATATTTAAACTTATAAGTATGTAACATAATACTAAACAAATCAAAGATACAATTTAATTACTCTCTCCCTCATTCACTTACACACTCATTCATCATTCACATATACACACATGCACAACACAACTTCACGAAATGTCAGTTTCATCCCCTCATCCACTGGGGTGACTAAGGTAGTAGCCTACTTATTTACTGTATTTCTAAATTTACTGAAACTTTCAATACTTCTGTGTTCAGTCGGCAGGCTGTTCCATTAATGAATAGTCTGTTTCCTGGAAAAATCAGAACACGTTTTTAATAATTAAATAAAAACTATACTGGTCAACAAATAGCTATATTTGCATCTACATGGAGCTTTAGAATATCATTTCTCACACTTAAGTCTTTATTTCAAGTTTATAAATTCGAAATTGGCTTCATAAAACAGAATTTAATTAACAGGCATTTCCCTATACCAAATTCACAAACAGGTAACAGCCTTAAGAAGACAGGGGTGAAACAGCAGTTTATTCAGCGAACCCCAGCCGCACATGAGGGCCGCGGCGGCGCAGCAGATAATAGAGCGCTCGCATACCCCCAAGGCGAAACTGGTTCGATTCCCAGATTTTCGCACGTGGGAGTCTCGTACCAGACGATGTAACTATTGGCGTGTTTCCTCGGAGGGTTGGCATTGCATTCCGGGACACTGCTCCATGCTCACCTCCTCATCTCGTTTCACTCTCATAGGCTCTCAAGACCGCCATGTTAACGGTGTTCGACACCAACAAATCATTTATTTTATTTTTGTTCCAAACATTGTTCAACTCGTACATATTATATGCGATGACATTTCACTCGAATAAAAAAAAATTGCCACTATATTGTTTGAATTATTTGATATCAAATTCAAATTACTTTCTGTTTTGCTGCAGCTATAATAACAAATACTAATTCCCGGTTGCACCATCGTGGTTCGAAACTCGATCCTAGATCGCATCTAAGATCGACGCAGAAAACTGTTTCACCATTCGAGTTCAGAACTGAACTGGAGATCGAGATGAAGTTCATTACGAACCGCCGAAATTCGTGGTTCCAAAACTCGCGCTGAGATCAGCAATTATAGAACTACGGTCAATTGTTTTCTTGGGAAATTAGATCAATATTATACGCACTTGAATATTATTAAGTAAAATTCGTACAAAAATAATTCACTTAAAACAGATAAAACATCGCACATCTAGTTCCATCTATAGTGAAAAATACGCTTACTTCCATGACCTCATATATTACGAACCAATACGAAAATTTGTCTCATACCTAATCTCGATTTCTCACTTTGAAATCAAGAACGAGGAATCGGAGATCTAGAATCATAAAATTTCGTTGGTGCAACACTCTTACATTGGAACCAAGATCAAACTGGATCCTGGTTCGGAACTAGGATAATTTGATCTCGGATCGGGGAAGATGTTGGTGCAACCGGGCATAAGTGGTACAAATGAAAAAATTTACAAAATAAACTAATGCCACGGCTACCATGTAATTTATATGTAATCACTAAATAACTGTTCATACATAAAAAAGTTAAAAATAAACAAAACAAAATTTTTATACTTAAAAATGTTTTTCATATATAAGGCTTGTTATTTGGTGATGACATATATGCCACCTAGTAGCCCATGGCATTAGTTTACTTTGTAAATTTTTTCACTTGTACAACTTAGATAGTATTTGTTATTATAGCTGAGACAAAACTCTTGACACCAGTGCAGAATGTTATTTCATTCTTATAGAAAATATAGGCCAACACATTCTAAAATGCGGAACACTGGAAATATTGACCGACTTCGAATTACGTATAGCGATGTGCATGATTTTTACACGGAGGGGAAAGTGTGAACAATGCTCGAAACTGAACTCATATTTATGCCTCCCCCCCCCCCCCCCAACCCAAATAGTATCCGTTAAAATACATGCAGGTATAAGCTGTCCACGGTAAAGTGAGCACTTTCGAGGCTCTAGTTACTTTTTCCTTTCTGCCTTCTTCTATACATGAACCACCTTTTTAAATAAATATTGTCACGGAAGTAATAAACACAGTTTGTATATTCCTCCGCACTCGACTATTATTTCAAATGATAAGCCTTTCAAAAGTGCTCACTTTACCGTGAATAGTCTATAGGTACTACCTCGGACAGCTGTTAAATAACAGACAGGTGACATTTTGAATGCACAGAAGTTTTCCGATTCCAGCCTGCAAATGACTGAACTCCAGGAATATTACTACAGTCGATACCGAAGACGCCCACTGCAGTCAAAGGTAGTTGGATCAACCTAGGCAAATACCACTCGATTCAAGTTGTGGGCCATTGCGACAGGGCGGGAGAAAACGGTTTTAACGATTTTAAGTTGAGACGACCGATGAATGAGAGAGAGAGAGAGAGAGAGAGAGAGAGAGAGAGAGAGAGAGAGAGAGAGACAGAGAAAGAGAGGGAGAGCAGGATTCTTGGGAAAATGAAGGCACGCATAGGATAGAAATTAAATTCTGTACCTCATTTTGTAACTGCCAGTCCATGAGCATGATACCCTCATCACATCTTTCCAGGTGCACTGATTTTACTCGTACATTTCATTAATAAATTTATGAAGAATTTTTACAGCGAGATACTTGGGGCCCGCAATGTGAAGTGCTCTCCTCTAGGATGATAGGTTTAGGAAGATTCCCACGAGGGAAGTCCGGGACGCCCCCCCCCCCTGGAATCGAACCCTGTTTGCCTTTGGTTGGAGGCGAAGTAGTCAAACCACTAAACCCCCCCCCCCCCCCTCCCATGGCGACAATAACACTCCTGCTCGCAAGGCGCTGAGCTGGCTTACAGTGTTTCCGCTGTGCTGCGTGTAAAGACTATTCACGATAAAGTGAGCACTTTTGAAATCAACCTGCATATATTTTAACGTACGAATCGAGTGACATGCGCCCAGGAAAATTGGTAACGGTGAACGAAAAATAGTTCCATATCTTAACGTCGAATAAAAAAGCGTCACGTAACCATTTGTAATAACTTAAATTATTTCTTTCACTTTTTTTTTTTTTACAATTTTAATGCATCGAAGTTTAAAATGAGCAAATTTGCAAAAAATATTAACGTTTCTAATAATTTCACAGTTTTACTTGACCGACGCATGAATAAAGTGATGAGACCCACGGCAACGATAATTTTACATAGGACAGAAGAAGAGACAATGTGCATGCAAGTAGATCTTACGCAGGGCTTTCAAAAGTGCTCATTTTCCCGTTAACAGCATATACCTATACGACTTTAAGCAGTGATCGTGTGAAAGTCTGTATCAAAGTTAAATGCAGGTCCCTATAACAGTTTGGCGTGTTTCAGACCAGTAAATCATGGGATGCAGCAGTGTGAATAAGCCGCTTTTAGCTATTTTGGAGGGCTCGGGAATAGCATTTATAATGTGCATGATGTATTGAGAGTATTATACGCACTTCGCCTGAAGCGTGTTTTAGATTGTCCCGTAAAAATAAAACGCGCATTTCAAACACACTACAACGCAATTCAAGCGACAGGCAGGCGACGCCCATAATCGCGAGAATTGTTTTACATGAGCGGCGAATATTGCCTGCCGTCGAGTATTTCGACTGTCTTCTAGTACATTTGGTAGCTCACCACGTGATTGTCGGGTCGTGCTGCAATTCGAGCGTTGTTTGTGAGATATTGTTCTGGTAGTAAAACTAAATTATTGACTATTCACGGTCAAATGAGCATTTTTAAAAGCCCTGCTTAAGATCTACTTGCATGCACATTGTGTCTTCTTCCGCCCTATGTAAAATTAACATTGCCATGGGCCTCATCACTTTATTCACGCGTCAGTCAAGTGAAACAGTGAAATTATTTTAAAAGTAAATATTTTACAAATCTGCTCTTTTTTACAACTCGCTACATAAAAATACATAAAACAAAAGAAATAATTTCAGTTATCACAAATGGTTACCTAACACTTTTTATTCGACGGAACTATTTTCCACCCATAATGACCAACTTTACTGGGCGCATGTCACTCAGTGCGCCTGTTAAAATTTACGCAGGCAGGGGCAGTGACTTTTTCTAAGGTTGATTTCAAAAGTGCTTACTTCATCGTGAACAGTCTTTAACGTAATTTTCACGAGTGTTCTTCGCTCACTACGCGGAGCCATCAACGATTACGGGCGTGGGACAGTGTATTCGGTTTTAACTACACTGTTGCCACCAACTGAGTGGATTTTGCACTACATTTTTTTAAAACTGTCGTTGGAATGTGGTGGGCAGATTGCTGACACGAAAAATATACATTGCTAACCTGAATGTCCAAATATTTATTTGAAATGTTAATACGGTAAAAAGGTAAATATTTCTTCAATGCTTCTCTATCAACCATGAACTGGCAATATAGTTTTGAAGTGCCCCAGAAAGTTCTGAAATAATTTCTTACCATGAGAACTTACGGATGTATACTAAAGGATAAGGATTCTCTTCAAATTATAGTTATTAACTTTTGTTTCGAAACTCAGTGACTTTAGTAATTACTTATTCAAAGTATTTACATTTATTCCTGATAATTTCAACATTCCAAAATATAAAATAACTGAAAAAAAATCTGAATTGTGGGGAAACAGCAGCCAATTGCTGAAAGAAGATTAACACGAGTATGTAAGAAAATTGAAATGCGTTAAAAAAAGTTACTTTAAAACATTTTAAATTGTTTTTTAAGCTGAATAAATTGTACGGGTGCTGTCGGTATTAGGTGGATGATTGTGTAGATAATCATAATGTAGCGGATTCCGGTTAAATGTTCACATGTAGCGCAGTGGAATTCTTTTATAGGCTGTTCACGGTAAAGTGAGCACTTTAAAGGCCCTCCAAAAATACATTAACTACCAATAATATATTTTATTGCAGTCTCAGACTTTAATTTTTGAGAGTGATGAAATGTATGCACTATTTTTATTAGTCATATTGCAATGTTTACATTAAAAAATGTCTGAAAGGTAGAAATTAATTGAAAGGAAAAATTTAGCAGGGCCTTAAGAAAGTGCTCACAGTCTATACTGTTGGAAACACTGGAAATGAAGTATGAGAAAGTAGTCATTTTCCCGTCTCCAAAAACAGCGATTTAAGGCCCTTACACAATTGAAAACTTTAACATTTGACTTTACGATTTGATTTTACGTTTGCTTTTCGGCATGTTGTTTCTTGTGGAACTTGATACAATGGAACTGTCAAAGGTAAAGTCAAGCACTCTTGACTTTACTATTACGAAAAGTTGAAATTTAAAGTGAAAGTCAAGCAGACATTTTGCCGAGAATCTAACACAGGTTATGTGGAAAGAGGGCTCTTTTATTTTAGGATCAGTTTAATATCGGTATATTAAGCAAAGCTCGTCTTAAATTAAATAAATGGCAAACAAATATAATGTGGAGAGGTAATATATGAATCTACATATTTTAATTAAGTAAACAATGAGTTTTATTTCACGAAGTTTTAATATAAATTCCAAACCTATTTTTTTTTTTAAAAAGGTAGGTAAAATGCATTTCTGGATAATATCATTATTATTTACATAACAAGATACACATTTTTACGAAGCTCGCAGAACCGAAGTTCAATTGTCTGAACTCTGACTTTACAATTGTATTGTGTATTGGTGGTTTCGTCAGAGGAAAGGAAACGTAAAATCAAAAGCTTAAGTTTTCTATTGTGTAAGAAACTTTACTTGCGCAGTCGACGAGATGAAGGGCGAGAATTCTCAAGCGTGAGCTCACTGCGTGAACGAAGAGTGTCTTAACACGTCATGGGATCAAGTGCTCCCGGGGGAAATCAGTTTGCAGGCATTGTTCACAGAGGGCACAGACCCTGCCTGCTCCCTCTCGCTGACAATTAAAAAAAAAAAAAACACACACACACGTGTGAGGAGACACGACAGAAAGGCGAGGTCGTCAAACATTCCTGCAGAAGCTCGGGCTCTTAATTATCGGCTGACAATGGCGACGTCTTCCCGGCGGGTGGCTGCGTGTTGACACTGTGCCGCTCCGTCGCGCCTTTCGAGTTGCAATCTGCCGCCCGACGACACTGTTGACATCTGCCGAAGAGAAGTTTCAACTCTCTTCCCTTCTTCTCCTGCATTAACCCCCCCCCCCCCCACCCCCTCGCGCGAAACTCTCTTCAGCCCCCACGTACCTTTCTCAAGTGCGCTCATTGTGATCTGAACTCCATGGCGCCCCTCCCTCTGCGACTTATCTCTCCGTCTTCCCAGCTTCACTCTATATTGAAGCTCTCGAGGGGTCAAAGCACTTCCCCGGAGAAGACAAGGATCTCAACTCGCCTTAATCTCGAATGACAAACACGATCGCCGTAACGCGATTCAATACGCACCAAGGCGTTTGAAAACACGTAAGTCGCACACTGGTTCAGACCATCGCAGCTAAAATATAGAGTCGTTTATATAATTTACGGTAAAGAAGTGGCACTTGCGACGCGCGCCTTCGATTAATGGCCATAAATCAGTCACAATCGTCTGGTTCCAATCTGCTTTTGCGGTAGAATGAAACACGAACTCAGCTTCTGATAGGTAGGCCGCAGAAAGATGCGCAGAGTTCCAGCAGAAAACGTTTCGTTAAAAGAACCGTCCATCGTGGCTGAGTGATGTCTGTTTACGTATGGCATTTAAGAAACGTCACGCGTTTGTATACTAATTCAGTTCCTCCATTTCTCTCTGAAGTATGTTTTCGTGAAAGTAGCTCAAACAGGTGTTTTCGCGGTCATTTTTAGGCATGAACATTCCGGTACAAAACATTAAAAAAGGAATAGATACGTGGATCAAAACTTTATTTTTGTTATTATGTCATAAAATGGTAGGGTCTCTGCTGAACGTCTCATAGAGGCGCGTTATCGACGGCAAGACTGCACGCCAGTTCAGTGCGTTGCGCCTAGAGGCGAGGAGAGAGTTGATGCGCATGTCTCGGTCGCCCCTAGTGCTCCCACGCTTTTAGGCCTCAGACGTGTAAAATTCCTTCAACCAGGCGGCTACCTTAAGGTCCAGCACCAGAAATCCTTCGTGTCTACTAGACCGAGTCTTTTAAGATAGAACAAAATCCTGTACATCAGGGTTTCAACCGTGGGCTGCCACCCGGAAGAGGATCACGGAGGGCTTGAAAGGAGCATGCGGCATTTTGTCCTGCAGGAAAAATAAACTTTTACAAACAACATAAAATGAAAACTTACAGACATTTTCTGATGGGCTTTTTTTTTTTTGTTATCATGATGGCTTTCACAGCGGTACTCGCAGTTATATACGACGCTATAAAGAATAAATGTGTCACCATGCACGACTACTAATGACAGCAGTATGCTTTTGCCGTGACAGAGCGCGGGCTAGTCCAGGGGTATGTAGATGACTGTTTACAGGACAGAGTGCACGCGCATCGATTTATGTCATCTCATGGGCGCCTGTTGGACAGAAAGGATACGGTTTGTTGGCAGAATTTAAAGCGGTCGACTGTTAAACTAGTGGTTGTGACGACACACAAATCCAGAAACCCTGATTTCGTTATCAGAGATTAGTATAGTATCAACAAATGAATCTTCTGCTATCGGAACTGATGGTCCCAACAAACGGAACTTCTGTACTAGTAACTGGATATACATAGTTTATTGCAGTTGTATTTGTTGTGGGAACTATACAAATATTTCTGAAATTGTTCTATTGAAGACACTATCAGCTAAGCAGTAGGGACAGCATGTCTGCTGTAGGAAATACTGTACATCGTTGCAAATACCCTCACAAGAAGTGCCACATTAGACAGGTTTGTCGGTATCAGTATTTAAATGGTCCTACAGGCTGTTTGCGGTGGTGCACTTTTGACAGCCTTTCGTAAAATCTAATTTTCTATTCACTTCGTATCCTTCCGCGATATGTAAAATTTACATTCTTCTGGGCCTTTTGAATTTATTTGCCGCCAACGTAACTTGGAGTTTGCTTGTCAATGTTCATGTTAGCACATATGTATACAGTTATAGGCTGCTCACGGTAGAATGAGCACTTTTGAAAGCTCTGCTTAACATCTACTTGTATGCACATTGTGTGTATATTTCTCCGAATTATGTATAATAAACCATTATCATGGGCCTCATCTATTTATTTATGCGTCAGTTAGGTGAAACTGTGGAATTATAAGAAAATAAAATATTTGACAAATCTGGTCATTTTTACACTTCGACGCATTAAAAAAAAAAAACAGAAAGCGAAGTGAATAATTTAAGTTATCGTAAATGGTTACCTAACACTTTTTATTCGACGTTAAATTATGGAAAAATTGCATATCTATCATTACCAACTTCAGTGGGCGCATGTCACTCAGTGGGCCAGTTAAAATATATGCAGGGAGGAACAGTACCTTTATTGCAAGGTTGATTTCAAAAGTGCTCGCTTTACCGTGAACAGCCTTTAACAAATAGTAACATTTTTTCCTTCAAAGTATGATTTCAAAAGTTCTCATTTTACAGCGAACAGCCTACAAGAGTCCAGCCAATTGCTATCCCTTATGGGAAGTCTGTATGATTCGTACAACCATTCTATTTTCTCATCGTGAAACACGATACGACTTGTAACATTGCTCTGCAATACGCAATTTCCAGTGTTGCGAGGTCACGCTAACGGGTCTCCACCAGCACAGGAATGCATCGGAAAGTGCATCGCTAAACCCCCCACCCACCAATTGGCGGGGTCCCTTAAACGAGTGCAGCCTAACGCCAGCCACGCACGTGAGCGCACGCCTCTGTGTGTACAGAGCGGGCGAAAGTTTGTTTTTGTTACGTTGGCGGCTGCTACGGGTGCCCATTACTGCAGGCTTGTTGTTCGGGGGGAGGGAACTGCTAAAGAGTGCCAACATAAACATGCGGGCGCCTCTTAAATGCTGCCACCCCCGGGAAGGGGGGGGGGGTGGCACGCCGATGCTTCTGAAGGGGCGTCCGCAGTATTAGGGGGAGCGACCGACCTAACATGCGAGTCGCGTGTTGCCGTACACATGTGCTAAGCACGACGAGCCTGCAGAAAAGTTCGTGTCAGCTTCGTGTTTACGTAACACAACAGAAATAAAACGTTTTTCCCTTTCCCTTGTAGCCTTTAAAATAAATATTATCGAAGCTTATGTTACGACGTAAAATAAAACAGAATCAGCATGATACTCTCTATTTTATCGGTACAACTTTAATCATTTTTTCTAACCTACTACTTTCTCGATATTTTTGTACGATACTGACAAAAATGTTTTCTAGAATTTTCAACGTCCGCATCAGAAAATAGCTGAATATCTAAAATGTAATTTTAAGTATGAGTATTTTTTATGAAAAGCTTGCTCTTCGTTGTCTACTTCGTTAAACGCTAACTATTATCAATTTTACGCGAACATGTGTTTAAATATGCATTTTCACTAACTATATGGTTTTTTTAGACGAATTAAAAAACATAGCATTTTTAAAACTAAATTGAGATATATATAAAATAATATAATATTATCCCTAAAGGCTGTACCAATTCAGTTTCCAGCGAATTAAGTAAAATAGTTCTAAGAACTGACATCGTAGTGAGAATGGCATATGTAAATTCACACTGGGGAAAAACCGAACAAAATATTTAGTTTGTATAGGGTCGAAAATATATTTAGCTGTCCTATCAAAATATCTGGTTGAGCAAACTAAATTTGAAAAGCAACAAAACTACTTTTGTTCACCTAACAAGATACACGTTTGAATAAACCAAATATTTGTGTTGGGCCAAAAATAAATTATACTGTCTACAGAATATTTTGTTGAATCAACTGTATATGTTTAGCCACTAAATTGAATGCCTTTGTACGAAAATCCAGAGCGTGAGTTTTTTTTTTTGTGACAATTACGACATCAACAGTGTTTAAGCCCCTGTCACACTGTGTCAAATTTTCGCCTTCAACTATATTTGACAGTAAAATATGAAGACAAAATACGGCTATCAAATTTTTCCTTCAAACAAATTTATCAAATCATCTTAAATGCGTTTAAAGGAGGAAATTTAACGAATGTTGTAATATTTTTTTTACTAAATTCAAATTTCAGTTATCAAAAATGTTTCTGAAAAATGAAATTTAATGTCTCCGAGTTGTTAATATTATGTACAATATCCATTAAACTGAGCTAATGCCTAGAAGGTTTCTATAAAAATAAATTATCATAACTAATTTCTTTTCCAGCAATTTTTCGTTATTCTAAAGTTTCGTGACGTCCATTTTTGTCGTGCACGATTCTGATTGGCTGAAACCGTCCAACATCAAATAAATTTTAGAACCGATCTAATTTTCAAATGTTGGATGGAAATTGAAGCCATCCAACTTTTTCAGACCAAAAAATGGCGGCGTTTATGACGTTTTGATGACGTCATAACTGCCCAAAGTTATTTGACAAAGTTATTGGAAGCAGTTAGACAGAAAAATTTGACAGTGTACAGGGGCTTTAGTGAATTTATTGTTGGTAAATAAGGGCATAAATACACTAATAAAAAAAATTCAAAAGAAAACTTAAAAGTAAAGCTGTAAAACGTGATAATATTTGTTTGCGCACGTTGTCCAGTATTTGCAGCATTGTATTCAAAAACATTCCAACTTCGTTATTAGTCACATTAGCTGTGGTTACTCTAGCAGCCCCATTGCTACCCCCTCCCACGACCTCTGTGCAGACAGCGGAGGAGGAGGGGGGAAATAGTTATAGGAACCACAGATTAGAGATGAGATAGACCGCTTATTCGTCTTGTGCGCATGTACCCAACATAGACCTACCCCGAACATACACAACTGTCAAAGTCACATGGTAAAAACAGATGAAAGTGTTTGTTTATATCTAAATTTTTAAATGACAAACACTATTAAATGAATAAAATAATTTTACCGATTATAATTTAATCGAAATTAATTATAAGTCGGTAAGAGTGTGTATACGAATACCTCAAAGCGTTTGTTAACAAACAATTTCTCTAACCTAAAATCCAAACCATGCCGTTTTCGCTAGACGTGTTGACAGAAAAGCAGTTCGATGATGGGACACGGAGATTGGTTGTGCGCAGCCAGCTAGATCGGCCTACCTCATCTTTAGTCTGGTGGAAACCAGGGCTTGCCGGGGCGACTTGGCAAGTCTTAGAAACCGCAGCGAGCTTAGCTTACAATTTTATGGGTGTGGTGGGGTAGGGGGTTAGCTTCTCTTTACCCTCAGCAATCAAATGCAATATATATGGGGGGGACAAGAGCCCCCCCCCCCCACCAGGTGGCTTGTACTACCCCCGCGTTGAGAAGCTTGCTCCTGTGATGATGAGCGGGGGTGTACCGACAGCTGTGCGGCCGCGTGTGTGGAGGCTGTGGCTAAATGTTTTCGTGGTTTCGTGGTCGTCCTTCGCCACGCGACTGTATGTCCATGGAAACTCCCCCTCCCTCCTGGCGATACTAACCACCCCCACCCCCTTCAACAACATCCACTGAGACGCCCGTGTAAGGGGATACACTATGTCTGAAGGCTGTTCACGACAACTACAACTGTTCAGTCATGATTGTCAGATAACCTACGTAACATTTGGCGTAGCAACGTGACAACTTGCTGGACTGCCCGTACGACATACACGTTCAGGTAGTGGTCATTACTTAAGGGTCATATGTACAGCGCGTTCAAGGTAAAGAAGCGAGGGAGCGATACGGGAGACACTAGCACGTACGTCTAGCGCCTCATAGCTCCTACGCGTAAGGCGTCCAGTGTTTCCGTCCTAACACTTTACTGTGCTAACTAGATCTGTAACATAGGAGTTTTATTACACGCTATGAAAGTACACAGATCAAACTACCTGCGTATAGTCGTACGTTTCTCTTACCGCTTAAAGAAACTTCATAGGCAAGCTTCAAAAATACGATGTTTGACCATTTTCACTATTTTTTTTATCCATTAATACACTTAATACGATAAAAGTAAAAAGATAGCGATATAGACAATATATTTTTTTATCCTTCCTGACAAGACTTCGTATTTCCAGGACATTTATTTACCGAGACACGCGTTTAGGCGCAAACAACAATTTCACAGAAAACGTTTCAGTACATAGGAACCTTAATCTGCTGCTACAGCCAGAAAACGTTCACCGGTTTAACTCAGCCCTACAGTTAAATCTTCCGGTTGTGTTGATGCTTATCATTGCTTCAGAGCCTCACGGGAATTATATGCAAGGAAGTACAGAGATACAAGCGAAACCAGCTTATAATTTTATCACGTCTAACCTGTTTGTAATGGGATGTGATACGAAGGTGATAGATATATAGATATTTTGGATAGGTAGGGCTCAACGTCTGGTCGACGGAGAGGTCATTATAGACAGAGCAATTTGCCCAGAGAAACAGGAACGGGAAAGGAATCGACGATGGCGCGCAGTAAAGAACTGTCCCAGCATTCGTCTGGAGTGATTTCGGGAGATCATTGAAAATATAGTCTGTGACGATTGCGCTGCTATAGTAAGGTTGAAGTAAAGCAACTGCCTTATGGAGCACTGCAACCGACTACACGATGTGAAGAACTCATAAAAAAGTGGTATTGACACCATAAATATGGTCAGAACTGTGATTCATGCTGTATATGAAAGAAGAATGTATATATTGCAACATTATTAAATATTTTACTACGAAAATTGTAATAATAATGATGGAATTAATTCTTATAATTATTTTTGTGTGTGTCCATTGGTCAGAAACATTTATGGCTGGGACTGGCGTAAATAAAGTCAATTATAAAATTGACGTCATACATTATTACTATGATTTTATTTGCACGTGATAGTAGGAAATATTATGACGATCTTTCCTGAAGAAGATTTTCTTGCAAATTCTGCTTTCCGAAGCATCCAGAATGGAAATGCGCTTAAATTTTGTTAAAAAATACAGACTATTTTAATCGATTATTTTTTTTATATTTGAAAGTTATATTTTAGTAAAATATCTTATAATGTTGCAAAATATATACCTAGACTACATTCTTCTTTCATATACAGCATAAATCGCACTTCTCTGACAATTTTTATGGTGTCTGTATTACTTTTTTTTTATAAGTTCTTCACGTTGTATAGTCGGGTGCAGTGCTCCATAGGCAGTTGCTTTACTTGAAGCTTAAAGCCCCCATTACTTTAAAAAGAGAGAAAGAGAGCAGCTGAGTTACACTGTGACTGAACTTCGTGGGCCCAGACTTCCCACGGAAGGAAGATATTGAGGGTCACATCCTCTAGTGTCCTCTTCAACCCCCATCTACCCACTCCATCACACACCTTTTTCTTGCCTTCTTTTTTTACAATCCAGCGACTACTTTTGTCGTCAGAAAGCATGGCGTGACGTCTTCCGGAGTTTCGCCAAGTCGCGTCGCGACCCGGGAGTGAACACTTCTGGCTTGCGAAGAGGTCGGTAACGGGGTTGGAGAGTAATTAGTGGCTGGCATTGCGAGACGGAAGGTGAGACAAATGACAAAGAGTGTGCGAAAAGGGGCGGAAGAAAAGAGGGAAAAAAGGGGGGGCGGGGGATAAAATACGTTTTGTCACGTTGCGCGCGCCGACGAGCAAGCACAAAAGGTTTTCCGTCGTCGTATGAGCGACATGCTAGGACAAGCTAGGACGTTCCCACCAGCCACTGTTAGGCCGCGTTCAAAAAAAAAAAAAAACGCAACGACGCAGAACGCCACACCTGCAAAGATTTCTTGGTCGCATTTAAAAACACCGTAGGCGCGAACCACCGCCTTACTTACTACAGGCTGTTCACTGTAAAGTGAGCACTTTTGAGGGCATAGTTATTTTTTCCTTTCAGCCATTTTTATCCTTTTACCGCATTTAAAAATAAATATTGTATTTATTCCACTGTAGCCTCCTCAGAAGTTAACGCCTAAGGCTAAAATGAAATATATTTATCGACTGATATTCCAAATGAGAGGGCTTTCAAAAGTGCTCACTTTACCGCGAACAGCCTATACTTGGATGTATACAACTGCAAAATAATAATTCCTTCTTAAGGCCCCCGTCTACCTGGCTCCTGAACCGCGGGGCAGTGTGTTTTAAATACATGTTTCCCCACGAAAGTAAAGGCTTTTCACCATAAAGTGAGCACCTTTGAGATCAACCTCTGAAAAATATCACTATCCCTACCTGCATATATTTTAATGTGTACACTGACAGGCATGCGCCCAGTAAAGTTGGTAACGTCAGAGTGGAAGTAGTTCCATGTCTTAACGTTCAATTAAAAGTGCAATGTAAAATTTATGAACACCGAAATGATTAATTTTACTTTCTGTCGTAATGCATATTTTAGTAAATATAAATAAATTTGTAAAATATTTACTTACATAAAAGGACCGTAGTTTCACTTGACCGACGCGTTGATAAAGTGATGAGACCAATGGGAATGTTCATTTCACATATGGCGGAAGAATACACAACGTACGTACAAGTAGATCTTAAGCAGGGCTTTCAAAAATGCCCATACCGTGAACAGACTATAATAAACGCGCGCCCAATGTGCTCATCTACGAAAAGAACATAGGTCTAAACTTTAGACGAGGGCTGCCGAGTGCTTCCAAGGCATCACGCACTTCAGAAGCACCATTTCATGGCACTCCAAAATTGTTAAAAACGGCCTTTAAAGCGCCGTGCCTCGAAGTATACGCGTCACGTACATACAAAACTACTCAAGCGCCCTGCATTGAACCTTCCTGCAGACTTTCCACCAACAAAATAATAGGGTCACTGCTGAAAGTCAAATAGGTACACGCAGTGCGATGAGAACACTGCACGCCAGTTGAGAGCATTGCTCTTAGCGGCGATGGCGCAATTTATGTGCGTTGAAGTGTCGCCCTTATTGCTTCCGCGCTTCTCGGCCTCAGCGTGGAAAACAGCTTCGCAGGTAGGCAGGCCCCTTAACATTCGTGTACGGAAAGTCAACAAAAACCGCAGGATTAGGACAGTAACAAAATGTCACAGTGAATGTTTATGATAGAATGGTCATTACAACAGCAGAACCCTGTTGTAACATTGTTACTAGCAGATTCAGTTTCATCGTCTTCGTTTGGATACTTGTAAAACAGTTTACTTTACATGAATATCTGCGATTTCGTTAACCTCCAAAATATATTAAAAAGATTTATAATTACAGACTTTTGGAAAAGAAATTCATTTAGGCACAAATGTAAATTGCACTAATAGCGTACTTTTTTTTAAAGTACATAACTAATGCGTTAGTTTTGTGGTTCCGATAATTTGTTAGTGGAAGCTACGATTTCCAAAAATACGCGGAAAGTTTATTTATTGTACTATTATGTCCTGTATGTGGACATTTCTCGCATAAAGACTCACAGTGTTACACATACCATAAAAAAAAACAATTCATTTGCACCATTTTGTTTTGCAAACTGTTTTTTTTTTTTTGGTGTCGTCAGATATTTTTCTTCGTTAGAAACATATGTAAACGAGATAGACGCATATTGCCTCTCTTGCTTCTGTTTTGTTTTGCTAGTTATGCAATGCTGTTATTAAGTTCACAAGTTAAGAAAACAGGAGCACCCCGAGAAAACTCACGCGCTATCGGCAACGTTCACCAAGTTTCCTAGATGCGAAAGTCCGGACTCGTAACCGCAGCATGATGTAACTTGCGCGTCCGAGGCCTAAAATCGTGGCAGCACTAAGGGCGACCTAGGTAATTGTATGAAAAGTCCGGTCGCCTTTACGCACTAGGCACTGAACTGCTGTGCAGTATTTCCCTCTTCAATTTGCCTTGGTGTTAACGCTATAATTTTGTGATAATGTAGTAATAAAGACAATGGTGTGTTGCACCTATAATATTAAATAAACTGCGCGGGAAGTCTCATATAGCCTATTCACGGTTTCTTCATACTTTTTGAACCCACACTTTTGAAAAACCACTCCATGTATGACGTGTTTAGTCTTTTCGTAAATATGTTATTTATCACAAGCGTTTTTTACTTCTGTTAAAATTAAAGTATTAAATTTTTCATCAAATTGAAGTTTTAACTATATTTTATTTGTAAATTACAATATTTCATTTTTGATAAATATGAATAAAAACAGTGAGATAACATGTGTGTTGGTGTCGCCTAGTAACGAAAAAGTTCTCATGCAACATATTATTAGGTACAACTGATTGCGCACGAATTCGGTGTGTTGTCCTTTGGTGTAGTTTTCTAGTATGGAATGGAATATGTATAATAATTATATTGAAACACTCGTATTAGTCTCTTCTCAATTTTAATATTATGTATATAAAACGGAGAATTATCATTCGGACGTGGAACATATATTCGTGCGCAGACGCCGCTCAAAAATATCGACCAGTTTTTAAGTAATTGTACGACTAAGGCTCTGCACTTTTTTTGGTACGCCATGGTAAAATGACGGCCTTAAGGTTATCGCTTAGTGAGGGGTCACTGTAAAACAAAATTCTGATAAATTTCCTAAAATGCAATGAAAATTTTTAACCTATATATTGCATGGGAATCGTACCATATTACAGGCTGCAAATATAGGAATGTGTTGTACTGAAACGCTACCACGAAAGCACGTGGAAAAAAAAAAATGCACTCCACTGTCGTATTTTCGCATGAATCCGGTTCGTATATTTTAAAGAAACAGCAATCGAAAAAAAAAAAAAAAATTCTGCCATCCTGGAGGGCATTAAAATAACGTTTCCAATGTGTGTGGCGTCTTGAAAATACCATAACACGACTTGTCTGTAGTGTGTTTCCAGGGTTACAAACACACTGCAAGCTCATTTAACATGGAGTAGATGCGAGTGGAAACCTGTACTTTTCCTCCCGTGGACAAAACATGTATAGGCTGTTCATAGTAAAATTAGCACTTTCGAAAGCCCTGCTAAATATCTACTTGTATGCACGTTGTGTATTCTTCCGCCTTATGTAAAATTAACATTACTATGGGTCTCATCACTTTATTCATGCGTCGGTCAAGTGAAACAATGAGTGCATTAGTAAAGTAAATATTTTATATATACGTTAATTTTTACATTCTGATGCATTCAAAAAACAGAAAGCGAAAGAAATAATTTGAATTATCACAAATGGTTTTCTAACACTTTTTAATCGACGTTAAGATGTGGAACTACTTTCTAACCATCCTTACCAACTTCACTGGGTGAATGTCACTCAGCGCGGCAATTAAAATACATAGAGGCAGGGGCAGTGACTTACGTATAGTCCATTTCCGATTGGAAGCGACTTATGAAAATCAACCTTTGAAAAAACACTCTAGGCATAACATGTCACCAGTATTTTTTCAATAACCTGTATTCCACAAATATATAACACCGTGGTTAACTTTAAAGTACTGTATTATTGAATAAATGAACCTTTACCTTAATATCTTCTATAACTTGTAATAATTATTTCTTTTTTAAATATAAATTAACAACAGCGAGTGCAGCGACGTGTTGGCAATGACCGGTAAGAAATAGTTCACGGTTAAATTATTATTTTAACCTCATTTTTTAGTATACTATTTGAAAATTAAACGTTGCCTCTCGAAAAATTTAAATATTTAAGTCATGTCTCATTTTTACAGTTTAAAATAACAGCAGAAAATATAGTGAGTAGGCCGTAGTGGTACGGTATTGTTTTATCGAGCGAGAAAGAAATTGAAAAACTGTCTGTTGGCGAGGGTTGTCGCACTCTTTCTCTTTCTTCGTCTCTTTCACGCTCGGAAAATTTCAAATCGCTAGTAAGCAAGAACATTATACATGTTTTCAATTGTATCATATTTCATACTTATTACAGAAAAATCATGATTTTTGAATTTGTAATTTACAACTGAAAGATTTTAATGTTTGAATACGTATTTTAATATATTTACATATGATGGAGGGGCAGTTAATTCGTGAAGTTGGCAGACGTGGCGAGCCATGACATGGCGTGTTCCTTTTTTTTTTTTTCAAACGAAACGTAAATTATTCTTACTCCGAAAAATACTTCAAATTAGTACATCACGTTTGTAGATGTTGTGTTTTTTAAACCTACCTAGGCAAGTTACGATGTTGTGATAAATCTGTGTTTCCACAGCAGTAATAAAAATACTGTGACGTGTGTTTCGTTAATTATTGCGTCTGTGAAATGGTGTGCCTTTGTGCATCGTGGTCGATACGCTGGCCCTGTGTGTGCGTGATTTCAAATATTTGAACTGTTTTTATGACGAAATTATTTATTTACATCCACGTCTGTTTATTTATCACAACGTTGTACCTTTGCCCTAAGGAGTTTGAAACACAGTCGTGTAACGTATATTGCCACAATTCCAGAAGAAAAATACCAAGCCCAGCCCGATAAATTTCAATAAACCTAATAAACAGTAAGTAGCAATACATAGAAATATGAGCGAAATAAAATTTATCGTAGGCTTATTTGTGTGCATGTTCACCGCTATATTTTAAGTTTGTATGACAAAAATGAGCAACACGAGTTGTGTGCTTAAATCTAATGTGCCTTTTCACTGGTTGTTCCTTCGTTTTAATATTTATTCCAACTGAGGCCGTCCTTTTAGAGAAATGCCCCAACACATATCAATAACAAAAGGAAAATTACAATTAGTATAGCCCTTTACCTCGCAGTTGTAACAGTGTTAAACACAGTCGCGACAAAATACTAACGTGCATTACACGTATTGAGCTACATCGTGGAAAACAAATATGTTTATGTAAAATAACCGTAAGAACTGTCTTCAATTCAGGCATTTGTAAAACCTCATAAAGCTGACCTAGTCGATGTTAGAGGCCTAAACTGTAAACGGCAAACAACACATTTGACAGGTATGAAAGTAGAAGTCACATTTCAATGTTTATTTTTAGGAATAGCGATAGTATACGAACATATGTACACACACAATAGAATGTTAACATTGATTTTGACAGATGCTACATGGCAGTCACATGGCAATGTTTATTTACATTTGGCGGAAGGATACGAAAAGAGCCTGCAAGTAGATATTTAGCAGGGCTCCGAGAAAGTTGCTACCATTGGGGAAGGGACTATATAATGTTAATTTCAAAAGTACTCACTTTATCGTAAACAATCTTCATAAGCGAGTACCGGCCCGACACAAAGTTTACGACAATGATAGTCGTATATGGGCGCTGTTCCGGTGCGCCACGAGCGCCCCATTCGTGCGAGAGAGTGAGTGAGTGAAAAGATTTGGGCGGCTTTTAACAGCGAGGTCTCGACAGCCGACGCGGGTGATCGAAGCGAGTATGGAACATCACCGGAATGCAAGGGCAGGGGAAGTGCGATATCACCGAAAAAAATCCGCCGACCACACGCGAAAATCCGTGAGTTTCCCAGCCGGAGAGATTGAACCAGATTCACCTTGGTGGGAGGTGAGCGTGCTAACCGCTCAGCCACCGTGAAAACCTGAACTTTCGCGAAGCACTTAAGAATTCTGGCAGGTCCGCTGGCGCCTCTTGCCACGAACAAGTTGGCTACAATAACGTTGCCGGATGTCTTCACGCGCAAAAAAAAACTCTTGAAGAAATGACCACTTAGGGTGGAGAGACAGTAAAACATTTTGATGACCAGTTACCAAATTACAGCTTAAAATTACCTCGCTTCCGAAGAAGGCCGAGGGGGGGGGGGTGGTATGGTGGGCCGAAAGCGAATAAGGCGCGTAAGGAAGGATTGTGAGCGCGCGCAGAAGCAAGTGGACCGGCAGGTGTTGGTGCAAATTGCGAGTCGTTCTGAGACTGCGGGAGGCGCGAGTATTTGCGAAAAAGAGGCGGGGAGCCGCGGGCGACAGAGGGCGGCCATAAATCAGCTGGGCACGTGTTGAGCACAGGCGCTGGCTCTTGGAATACAAGGGGCTGAAGGAGAGGAATTGTTAAGTGACGGTGCCCGCAGCAGCGACTTCAGCGCGCACCGCGGTCCCTTGAATTCTTCCTCGTCAATCTTGCTAAAGGTGTTCCCGATAAAGAGAGCACTTTAGAAATGAACCTTAGGAAAAAGTCACTGACCCTGCGTCCATGTATTTTAATGGGCGCACTGAGTGACATTCTCCCAGTAAAGTTGGTAACGATGGATATAAAGTAGTTCCGTATCCTAACGTCCAATAAATGTGTAAGGTAACCATTTGTGATAACTTAAAATTATTTCTTTCACTTTCTGTTTTTTCTTATGAATCGAGGTGTAAAAAAGAACAGATTTTAAAAATATTTACTTTTCTAATAATTTCACAATTTCACTTGACTGATACATGAATAAATTGATGAGATCCATAACAATGTTAATTTTCATAAAGCGTAAGACTACACAACGTGCATATAACTAGATCTTAAGCAGGACTTTCAAAAGTGCTCATTTTAGCGTGAACCGCCTATATGAAGTGATCACGCTTGAACTGCCTGCCTGGTCACATCTTTAAACATTGAACCAGGGCACGAGTGTGATTGCAATAACACCTTGCCAAAGATATTTACAGAAACCCCTTTCACCGACCAACAAATGGGGCCGAAAATATTCAGCATGGCACCCGATATAGGCCACTGTATCAATGGGAACGCGGTCTTTTCTCGACGGGCGATTGGAACGAGAAGAGCACTGAAGATGGGTATGTCCGGGCGTCGACTTCCGCCGTCTTAATCAGCCTCCGGAGTCATGAACAAGGTGGGCACTCTCCAATTAGACTTTACTGAGAACGTGACTGGTTAAAACTTTATAATTTAATATAAATTAATACTTCAGTATATTTGTATAGCTTCCCCCCCCCCCCCACGAATACTTCATAATATTTATATTGAAATAAAGTTGTACAAATATAATGTTAAATGACGCCCTTTTATATAGTGTTCATTACATAACACTTATCAATAACTTGCATCGCCCTATAGTCCCATTCAAACTATAACTCATGTAAGCATTACCCTACCCCCTAAGTTATGAATCTCCCTGCCAGCTGGGCTGAACGGAACACACTTCGATACACATCGACTATATCGGTGATGATGCGATACGTCGCTCCTGTTACAATCGAAAATCAGCAGCAGCGCAGAGTAAGAATACAGAAGCGGAATGGCCACGTGTACCGCGAACTTCAGCCGCACTCGCCTACAAAATGGCATCGCTTGCCACCAACATGTCAGAACGCCGTTCGCCATACAGCGCCAGATTAATTTCTGGCCAGCTGGCAGCCCAGCAACCAATCAGAGAATGGGTACGCCGACATCAAAGGACCCACACTTCCATATCGCTTCTGTGGATTTGCCTACTCTGTGGCAGCAGCGCATTTCAAGTGTCGATGGCAAAATTGCCAAAGATCTCGCAGCAAATGTCGGGGGAGTGCAGTTAAAATGAGAAGATTCACCGTACAAAGTTTTTGGAATACGTGTTTCTAAAACATGGGACAAACTGCGGCAGTGTATTCCTGGCGAAAATATACGGCTACAATTAGGTAAGTAACACTTTTCTTGTCAAGTGATTACTAAGGTTGCTGTACGCCCCTGAAAATTCCTCATTTCAATTACCTTATCCTGTAGTGTGGTTTCTCTAAAGGCTATTTTCGGTAAAGTGAGCAATTTCGAAAGCCCTCTCATTTGGATTAATGGTCAATAGATGTATTTTATTTCAGCTAAAACGTTAACTTCTGAGTGCGGTGGAATATACACATACTTACACACCATTTTTTATTTAAAAAGATGGTTAAAGGATAAAAAATGGCTCATAGGCAAAAAAGTAACTGGGCCTCAGAAGTGCTCACTTTACCGTAAATAGCATATACTTTATATGCAACACCCTTTTTGTTTTGAATATTCAACGCGCATTTGATCACAAATGGTCCACCTAAGATTGTTACGACAAGACGATCTTCTTTTTTGTTATTTATACGTGCTGATTCACATGCTGTCTCTAAAAATTACTTAGAACGTTTTGTTACAAAGTTTAATGCAAACATAGGGTGTCAACTGCCATTTCCAAAAGGAAGGGGATGATATTAGCAACCGCGTTTGAAACACCGTTCACCGATTTGTTGCTTGACCACAAGTGGTTTCTGATATTTCCAACAAAACCCATTCAAAAACTCAAATTTTGGGGGGCGCATGTCTCCCTTAATAATTACTTTAGGGGATAAGTTTTACATATATTTCAGTTTTATATTTTTGTAAGAAACAACCTGCCGAAGTTTGTCCTCATGTTTTAGAAACACGTGGTAGAAGAGCCGAAGAGGGGGACAAGTAATAAAGGGGAGGGGGAAGCGTAAGCAACAAAGAGGACAGCTGTGATTTTGACGACTGAGCTGAAAATATAGTCCATCGTTTTCGACTGACACTTCACGCACGCTTCTGAGCAACATTTTTCCTCTATAAGCTGTTCACGGTAAAGTGAGCAATTTCGAGACCTTAGTTACTTTTTCCTTTCAGCCATTTTTTTTATCCTTAACCAACTTTTAATATATATTGCCATGTAAGAAATAAAATAAAATATAGGCTATTTATTGACTATTATTCCAAATGAGAGGGCTTTCAAACGTGCTCACTTGATCGTGAACAGCATATAGTCGATATACTCCTGCAGGAGCCAACCAAGCGTCCTTACTTGAGCAAACAGACGGAACGACTGAACCCCCCCCTCGATTTCATCATGCCTTCCAATTAATTATAAGCGGGTCATCTGTTCTCGTAGGGGCTGCGGTTTCTGAGCGGTTAGACTGCCCGCCTCCCACCAAAGCGAACCTGGTTCAATCCCCGGCCGGGCCACTCTCGGATTTTGGATAGTGGAAATCGTGCCGGACGGGTTTTCTCGGGGGTCTCCCGTTTCCCCCGCCCTTGCTGCCGATCACGATGAGCTGCGAGAGACCTCGACCGACATCCGACACCCGACATTTTCGGTTCTGTGGTGAGTGAGTTCCACGCCAAGAGTGTGCGAAGGGGCTTAGTGGCTTGAGGGTAATGATAATATCTGAGACTGATTGCATCAGAGTCGAGAGAGTTCAGCAAGGAGCTGTACAATCAGTATTGTAGCTGCTTGACACATGCAATGCTGGTAGCCTGTCATATCGCATAGCTTGTCACTATCTTGCTCCTCAACCTTGGCATCGCTTGGCATAACTCTGATCACCATTACGTTAAAGAAGGGTCGTTACACTATGCCGTTGCTCGGAACCACAGCTGACCACCCGTGATCCATTATCAACTTGCCCAAGTATATATAAACTGCTCACGGTAAAGTAGCACTTTTGAGGCCCTAGTTACTTTTTTATTTCAACCATTTTTTAATACTTTTACCATAATTTTAAATTAATATTGCCATGTAAGTAATAAACACATTGTGCATATTCCAACTCACTCGGAAGTTAACGTCTAAGGGTATAATGAAATATATTATTGACCATTATTCCAAATGAAAGAGTTTTCGAAAGTGCTCACTTTACCGTGAATATCCTATAGGAACTTCTTCCTCCGCACACGAAGTTTGCCAGTGTTACCCTGGGCAGGGTTGAGAACCCTTCCGTACATCATCCTCCTCCTCGAATCCCCTCGGCAACTATCCCCCCTTCCCTTCTCGACGCCGCCTCACTAAACGTAGTTCCAATCAATCCTGTCTCGGCGCGATTTCCCGACGCCTTGTTTGTGCTGGCCAAATCCTTCCCGGTCTCTCCCGGAAAGCGGATTTGCGAAGGAGGGATTCAGCTCCACTGCCGCTTCACAGATCGCTCGTGGTTCTCAGTTAAGGCCATGTCTCAACTCGTAGAATATTCTCTCGAGAGAGAGCACTCTTTCGCACAACCTGGCGAGTGCACTGCTTCGCGCTCTCTCACGCTCTCGCCCTGTGGAACTGAGACAATCACTCTCTCGTTTGTCTCTTACGTCAGGCAAATCGCTGATGCCAAAAGGTGGCAACAAATGTTAAACTATTTTCGCGGTCATGGCTGTAGTAAGTAATTAAGAGTGTCTAAAATAATTCACAAATAATTATAGCACTGCCAGAATAATCATTACCGCATATAAAAATAATAATATTTTTATTTTATATTTTACCATCATATTGCAGCAAAGTGAAAAAAAACGACATAGTCAGAAATCCATAGAATCCATTTATATATTTTTTTATAAATACGCGTTGCGTATATTAATTTTTTTTTTATAGTTGAAATTATACACTTACAGTTAAAATGCAACGTGGTTTTGGCCCAGAAAGCTACTATATAACCTTTTTCAAACACGGAAATAATGTAAACAAATATGGCGCGTAATCAGAGAGTGCGAGAGAGCGCCAGCGAGTACACACCTTCGTGTTCTTTCTGTGCTCTCGCTCTTTCGCACTGTCTCCAACGAATTGAGACGACCAGAGAGCGTTCTCTCTGACGTCATAATAACGTGGCGAGAGCGAAAGCACGAGAGAGCGCTCTCTGGTCCAATTGTGACACGACCTAAGCCTGTGCGAGTGCGGAAACTCCCCCCCCCCCCCCCGTAAATTTTGAGGATATTTAATGGTTTCCTGCATATCAGTAATAAATTGTAAAAAAAAAATTGGATATCGCCTGAAAACTAATATTTTTTTAGCGCAAATAAACCAAATTTAACGTTAATTAGAACAAATTTAGAAAAAGGTTTTTAGTAAGAAGTTTGGTTTCTGCTAAAATGTTTCTTGGTATCGCAGGAATGCAAGTGTCAATTACCTTGAAGTCCGACAGTTGATTGATATATTTCTCACGTGAATTTTAATTAGAAATTAAAACTGAAATACTGACGAACTGCATAAAATATTCCCAAAATATATTTTTCATTACACACTGATGGTATGTATAAGTAATTCGAACTTTAGCGTTTAGCCTAATGTGATACATTTGCTCAATTTTTAAATTTATACGGGGAAAAAAAATTAAAATCCGTAGCGTTACTTTAAATAGTTTTTGAAAAGTAATTTTTTCTGCATAGTCGTTCTTTTTTAAAACTGTTATTTCGTGCCACAACAAGCATTACTACTAATTATTTGTAAAACTTCCCTGCTTTGAACTGCATGTAACAGACATTCTCGCAGTTAGATTATTATTGTTAAATGTAAAATAGTTACATATGTTAAAAGTTTTGTTAAAAAATATAATTTTTAAACTTACTAATGCTTTTTTCGGCTCCCGTCAGACTAAGAATTCACATACTTTAGTGATCATCTATATGACTCGGAAATTTCGCGGATTCATCTTGCGTCATGCTAGCTATCTCACTTTGAAACTAACAGTTTTTAGACGCAATTCCTTTACAATATAATGATTACTAAAATTATTTACTGGAAATTTTTTTCGTAATCTACACATAATTACTAGTTACACAACTAAAAAAAATCAAGAAACAAAAAAGAAAATAGTCTAGAGACATGTAACATTCTTTAAAATGCGCCTTCCTATAAAAAACTATTATAAAAACAAAACTGTGTGGCCTAGATAATTGTTTTTATTTATACTTTCAATCAAAAAGGTCGTATTAACAGGATCTTTATTTTCTGAGAAACGCGCCAAAGTGCAAACAACGAATGTACGGAAAATATGTCCGGACTACTAACGCCTAAGGGCCAGTTTTCACCACTTTATCATTTAACTCGGCTTAACTAAACGAAGGTAAAATCTTATCTCTTCATTTACCCGCGCTTAAGGTCGGAGCATTTCACCACGCACATCTAACAGATAATTAAATCCGTGTAGTAAATCTAAGTTAAGTGACCGACATTTGAAGAAAATGGTACATACATCTAGAAGGCCGTGCCAAGCATTTTGCCCACCAATCTATGGAATCTCAGTTGTGTTGTCTTTGGAATCCTGGCAGATAGTCAATGCATCAATTCTATAAAGTATTAAACAGTTAATTGAAGCAGCATGTGGACACTACGATGTTGTAAAATATAACAGGGCAAATAATGTCAGTGAACGGGCAATCGCAAGTTTGAATAATAATTACTGCAGATGTAACACAATCCTGGTAAGCATAATAACACAATTCTTCGTGAATCCCTCGACATCACCTATAATATTATCACGGTCCTAGTGCATAAAATTGTTTCTTATAACTGCCATATGTAGATAAACTAGCGAATCACGGCAACAAACAAAAGACTTAGACTTCATTGTCAAACTCATTGAACTTGGAAAGAGCCTATTAAAATACAAACACAATTAAAATGTAGCCTAATAGTTTTACATAACGTACAGAATATTCGTCATTAATTTAATATTAAAATTATTTGTGATATGTATATTTCGTATAGCCCATGTTTTGTATGTATTGATATAACAAATATCAAAGAAATGTACATCGCAGGAACTAGTTTCTCATAACATTTGTAACACTCGTCCCTTGGGTGCGATAATAAATCCTGTATCAAGCTAGTCTACTCGAATACAATACACTAATCACTCAAGGTTGGTTACGTGGGGGAGGGGGTTAGCTCAGTATTTAAGTAAGGTAGGCGACACAGTTTGTTATAAAACACTACAGAATTTATTAAGCTCAAGGTATACAACAACCTTGTCACTAGAAGATTTATCAACAGATTAACACAAGTTGAAACTCTATAAATTACTTTACTACAATTACTAATACCAATTACTAATCCTTCTCAACGGTGTCCCTAGCCTTAAGTGCAATAATCGCTCTAGTGACTTTAATTATCGAGTTTGATTCTCCCGGTCTAGACCTGCACCGAAGTGTATAAGTCGTCTTACCATTGTTTGAATATGGTGAACGGGCAGAGCTCCTCTAGTCCAAGTCTGGAGGGCGGTAGTCGTGCAGCCTTCCTTGGTCTCGCCCCTGGATCACAGCCCTCTGTTTTCCTGCGCCACGACACCCCCGTCGGGCGGCAGCAACCTCAGATGTACCACGGGATCTCGTCGTTGGTACGTGAGAGAGAGAGAGAGAGAGAGAGAGAGAGAGAGAGAGAGAGAGAGAGAGAGAGAGAGAGAGAGAAAGGGGGGCCCTGCTGGCCCCCTTATATATGCACGAGGTTTAGTAAACTACCTTGCTGCATGTTTACTGGACTGTCTTAGTAATGTGGGGCGGCTCTATCATCTACACCTTCGTGTATCGTAAAATATTTCGGTAGCCATATTTCTATCGTAAGCTGAGTTTAAGAAGTTAAACTGCCGAAAATGGGCGTTTAAACTTAAACTCGGGTGAGTTAAAGTTAACTACGTTTTGAAAGTGGTGAAATGCAGTCGGCCAGTAATCTTAGTTAATTCGTTCTTAAACTCGGCTAAGTAAGTAAAACTTGTGTGGTGAAACTGGCCCTAAGAGCAGCAATGTCCGGCAGGCAGACACGGGGCTGTAGCGTGTGTTGAGGGTAGCGACAACCCTGTCGGAACGGGGTAAAGTGACGTCATGAGGAATGCTTTGATCCCCCCCCCCGGGACTATCAGAGGTGCTCGGCAACTACCACGCGGCGTCGCTTCTCTTAGGCGCCTTTCCTCCCCCTTCTCCTGATTTACACCACCCTTTAAACCTGTTCCTTCCAGGGGATCGATGCCACCGATTGTAGCAGGCTGCCCCGGCGTCGAGGAGTTCGAAGGCATGACTTATCGTACATCTGAACGTGAATTAGCCATGTTTGCCAACAATTATTACGGAATACGCCCATGGGCGTCGAGTACGCGGGGAGGCAAGGGCGGTGGTCGTCCCTACACTTTTCAACCAGCAGATATAATACTTTTGGTATTGAATTCTACTTCAATGTTTCTGCAAAAATATATTTCATTCAAAAAGCATACTTTTTGGGATACTTTCATGACTTACATTACCTTTGCAAGTAAGATTTAATACTGTGTTCTCTTACATGCTTGTAACTCATGTTGTTTAAAACCTTGACATACATGAAAATAAGTGTCACAATCGTGCATAACTTCACGCGCCAACATACGACACCTTTTAAGAGAGAGGAAGAGATTGCTAAGATTAAAATTAACATACGTTACGCGTGGTTACACAGCCTTAGGGAGAGTTGCAGCCTTTATAAGTCGGCGCCTTTGCATTCGCACTTTGTTGTAGTCGCTGAAAACATGCAATGTAAAAAACAAACATACCGAAAATAATAAAATAGAAATATAAATTAGCCAGAGTTAGTTTAGCTGTTGTCAAAAAATCCGTTAAAATTGTAATATAATTCCAAGCAGGAATATAGACGGGTATCACAAGAAGAAAACGACATTACACAACCAGAATGTGTACCAACAACGTGAACGTATGGTACGCCTATATGAAAATCGAGAAGAGGTAGGGGGAATTGGACTATACAACAGCGAAGGCAACATTGACAAAGATGAGGGTTGGAACATGTGTACAACGTGTTTAGGGAACATGTGTACAAACTCAGGCATCTGATTAGTGACCGGAGAAAAGGAAGAATGATATAGGGCACGCATAGTCCATCTCAAATAATGAGGTCTGTAGAAGCCCTTAAAGTCCGAGGGCGACAGGCATATTACGTGGGATATTATGCAAAGTACTTGCATTAGAGGAACACAAATTGGTGTATGTATTAATTAACCCAAGATCTTGGATAAAATGAAATTATTGTATGTCGTACACACCTCCATCATTTAAATATGGGTTGCTATCCTTTGATTGCATGCAACATGTACACATTGAAGTTAAATTGATTGTGGATACAGCAGGATGAAGCAGAACGTCGTAATTAGCACAAAAGGCCTCCTAATTGCACCTTTCTACGATCCACCGTTTCCGTGTAAAACGCATACGAAAGGTACAGTGATAGCAAGTCCATGACCTGGTCGGTAGGCAACACATCGTGCAGCCAGTGGTAAACACATGTTGGTGATATGATGCACGATGTTACACGTCACAGCCAGTTCCCCTTTCCCCCTCCTGATCATTGTAGTTTCCCGCCCCGTCTGCCCGAGAGGCCTGTTATTCGCAGTTCTGTCACTTCTTGGTTTTAAAAGGTTTTTTACAGTTAATTTATTTACTTACTCGTCGCTACCAATAGCGAGGCTTGCTGGCGTTACGCGAGTTACTGTTGACGTTCAAACATGACTTTACAAACATGTATTCTATTTCAAAGTATGTTTTTAAAATGTGTTTAATCAACTGTGCACCATTTATAATGAACTAAATGCGCGAGGCATGTGGAGGGTTTACAAATACTTAACAACAAAATAGAGGACATTATTATCATGGTTAAGCTTGGAAACCAATTTCACTAGCGCATTTAATGTTGAGCTTTGAGAAAAACATACATATGGAATTCTGATTCCTTGCTGTTCTTTATCGTACGAAAGGAAATGTTCTAAACAGACGCGGTTTCCCTAAACTGCCTCAAGGTTCGCTAGTAAAAAGTAATTTCCGAAGTGTTTTCCGAATGTCTTGTAGTCTATTGGGATGAACCGCATTCGAGGTTCAGGCCGTGTTCCAATTCGCCGAGAGAGTACTCTCTCGCTCACTCTTGACGTCACAGAGTCCTCTCTGTAGTCCCAACTCCGAGGAGAGAGCGCGAGAGGGAGAGAGAAGGACGATGTACACTCGGTGCTCACTCTCGCACCCTCTCTGGCAGCCATAGTGTTTTAAAGTCCAACCTCAAATACCCAGACATATATTTTGTAGTTTTTAACCCAGTGTTAGAAATATTATATCAACTTAACTTAATAATTGCGATTGTGAATTGTGTAATAATGGCAATATTCCATTTGATATGGAACATAAATTATGATGTTAAAATGTTCACATTTCATTTAGGTTAATTGTGTGCAGATCATTAAAGACTGTTCACGATAAAGTGAGCACTTTTGAAATCAACCTTAGAAAAAGTTACTGTCCCTGCCTGCATATATTTTAATGGACGCACTGAGTGCAAGCGCCCAGTAAAGTTGGTAACGATGGATGGAAAATAGTTCCATATCTTAACGTCGAGTAAAAAATGTTAAGTAACCATTTGTGATCAATTAAATTATTTCTTTCACTTTATGTTTCTTTTTTGATGCACTGAAGTTTAAGAACGAGCGGATTAGTAAAATATTTAATTTTCTAATAATTACAGAGTTTCGCTGGACCGACTCATTAATAAAGTGATGTGGCCCATAGCAATGTTTATTTTACGTAAGAAGGAAGAATACACAACGTCCATACAAGTAAATCTTAAGCAGGGCTTTCAAAAGTGCTCATTTTACCGTGAACAACCTATAAATACCGTGGTTTGCACATAACTATTATATTTTCAATAATGCAAAAATGAAACAAATTAAAATAAGTTACTATTTCATAAAATACTGTATTGTACATTTATCTGAGGAAAGAGAAAGGCCAACAATATTTTTTTTCACAATTTATTACATTTTCTGCAAGAGAAATGACGACGAAGGCTTACAAAGGGCACAGCTCTCAATTCGCTAAAGTGACCCAGAGTGTGCTGGAGAGAGAGTGAGAGTGAGCACACTTTCGAGTTGAGACATGACCTCAGTAAGGGCTCAGCTCGTCCGTGCCGCTCGGGGACAAACAAGCTGGCAGCCAATGAGATGGCAGGCAGGGAGGCAAGCCGGCAGAAAGCAGTTGCCGTAGCGGCCGCCAGGCGCGCCCCGGTAGCAGAGACAATTAGTTTGGGTTTCTTGCTACAAATGGGCCCGGCCTCCCCGCGCCCCCTAATAGCCTATTATTGGGTGCTGCGCCACAAAGGGATTAATTGAGTCGGGGCTAATGCTAGGAAAATAAGGGGTTTACGAGGAGCGAGGAAGGGGAGGGGGGTGCCTTGTAAACTCGGCACCGGAGGGGTGGTGCGTGCTCTCCATCCCCCATCGTGAGCTGCAAGACAGACCGGCAACCCTGTAGCACGCGCAACACAGTGTTTGCAAGGCTGTGTGCTTTGGCATGTACTACCGTATACATGTATATAGACCTACATATAGGATGTACGTACATGCGCGTATATTATATATATGACAAACAATTGATTTTAATTACGTGTAAAGTAATCATTTGACAAGTGACAATAACACATTTTGTAGCAGCATGTACTCTTGTAGTGTTGAAAATATACATGTTTATATTCATGGCCACATCTTGGTGTGGTATCAATATTTAGTTATTCTATTCGCAACGTATATATTGCTTACGTTTAAATATCGTGCCGGACGATGCCGTCGGTAGCGGGTTTTCCCGGGGATCTCCCGTTTCCCCCCGCCCTTTCATTCTGGCCCTGCTCCATACTAACATCGATCGTCCTCTTCGGCTCTCAAGACTTCGATGTTAAGAGCCGTCCAAATCTCTTCACTCACTTACGTTTAACTCCTTTGTTAGCTCTCTGTATGATCTGTTGGACTTTCACATGCTAAGAACGTGCCAACTAACGCCAGTGCCCCCCCCCCCCCAAATTCTTAACACAAAGACTTAATGCTTCCTTCTTACCATGCATTGCCAAGTGCAAATGAAGCTCAAATGAAACACCAGCGCGAACACTAAATGTTCTTCTATGCCATTTGTAGAGTGAAAAGATAAATAAATAAATATATATATATATACAATGGATTGCTCAGCAGTTTCGAAATTAAATGCCGTAAAACAGAAAAAAAAAAACAGCCTATTTTAGTATAAATTAAAAAGAAATAACATTAAAAAAACAGTACCGTAGTTTTTGGAACTTTCAGTTTTGTATCACAATGACACCTACGCAATGCGTTTTCTAAAAAAAAATGTTTGTTGGTAATACGTGCTAAGGCGTGAAGCACTCAGCTCTTTATGTTGGCTATATGTAAAAGAGATTAATAATTATCATTGTTGTCTTCCAAAATATAAAAATTCGTAATTTATATTATACACCCCTTACGCAGAGAAGTACGCCCTAATTAAAGAGAGTGACAAGAAAATGTTTACAGACCTCTTGTGACAAAAGTTAATGTTCTAAGTTTATTATACTACGCAGTTGTCTTACACTCCTGTATATTTAAAATCAAATTGTCTTGATATCGCCACAAGCTTCGTTTGATTCTCGAATGAGAATTAATCTTCTACCAGTGTAGCAAATGACCCGAGGAGGAGACACGATTGGTCCCGTAATAGATTAACATTCAAGTGACGTGTATACTTTTGCGCCAACTTACACTGTAAAAAAACTGGAAAATTACTTCGCAAATGTAAGTTAATATTTGCAAACTTGTGTGGGAAACATAGTTTTCCTTATGGAGAAGGTAAAATTACCGCACTCTGGAGTAAAATTCATGTACGTGGTAGTGGAAAATACCGTACATGGATCGGAAAATTACCTTACAATGTGTGGATCTCCTCGTATATTTGTAACTATTTGATAGTTGTATTTTATATACTTTTTACCTTAAAATTACTTTTTATTGTTTAGTCTTACAAGCTGTCCAACGTGGCTCTTTATATATAAGGCAAAATTACCGCACTCTGAAGTAAAGTTTATTTACGGTACATAGTGGTGCAAACGCCCATGATGTTGTTGTGGTGTAATGGATAGCGCATCGACCAATGGTAATACAAGACTATGGTTCGCGCCCATCCACCAGCAAGTGTCGAATATTTTAGAGTAGATGTTTAGGTTACTATTCGTCAGAGGATGTGTAGGTAATAATAAAATGAACAGTACTAGCACTCCGGGACATTTTTTAATATAATAATGTTATACAATATAGTTAATATTACCTTACTTTTATGAAGTTTCCCCCCAACTTCCCTTATATTTAAGGGAATTTCACTTCAAATTTTTTACAGTGTATTTTCCCACATCTTGCTCTCTAGCTTGTTGCAGAATAATCAAAAACGTTCAATATTACGGTGACATATTTTTTTTCTACTCTTACAAATTTATGGGAAAACATCTTCACAAAAGGACGACGGCCAATAACTTAAAAAATTAATAAATAAGCATGTACAGGTTAGGTTGGAAGCTAGTAGTCATTCGTATTTTCATAAAATAAAGCTTTGTGGGACTACTAAATGGTAAAATAGTTTACCGTGTGAAGAGAAGAGTTAACACGGTTCGTAGGCTGTTCTTCAAATTGTTGAAAAATTTGGCAGCAGCTTGTCACATGATTATTTTTTGAAGCACGTGGTAACCCGATGTTCATATATCACAGCTAAGAGTATTGTACGCGAAAAGAGTAACTCCGAATTACATAGCAGACCTATGTTGCTAGCAGTTAGTGCGGGCTTAAGTTCTTTCTGTGCAGGGAGACTTAGCATCGACCCCTGTATGACTGTGACGGTTAAAGGGTGTGAATTGAGGTTGGTTTAATATAACATAGCGGATATAAAATAAAACAAGAATAAAAACCTCGTAGGAAAATGTTTGAGGAGCTAAATTAAGTACTAGATGGCAAAGAAACGCAATTAACTTACCAGAATCATTGAACATCGATACAGGGACTTTTTGGGACGTTTTATTTTGGAAATGACGTTTACAAAGGTTCAAAAAGCATGGCCCTATTCAAAACTTATTATTGATATTTTACAAAACTTAAATATAAGTTGACTATTAAAGCTAGTTTCAAAGTGCATTATACTCCCACAAAATATCGTTCTTGAAGCTATAAAAATGTATTTTTAAGCAATTACTGTAACAAAACTGCCATAATTTTCCTCACTCTGGATCGGACTAGATAACACCACGTGGCTGGCCTCAGGACAATATTGAAGCAGGTGAGGCCAATTATTCCCTAAGCGTGATTTCATCCTGCAATCTACTTGTTACAGGGGCTGCTATGATTAGATTGGCCTATTTACCCGTGGAGGTAGGCGAAGTCAGAATAACGCGGCTTCACAGCCGAGTTCTGGCATTCAGTAATTACTGAACTTACCCGAATACCAAGCTGGACTTTAGAGAATATCAGCCTTGCAAAGTATCGTTATTTAAGTTTCCCCCGTCTCACATTTTTATACTGATTTTTAACGATTCCGAGTTTACCGGAGATGTTATATTGGAGGTTGGTGATTGGAGGGGGGGGGGGGGGGGGAGCATGATGATGTATCCAAAACTAGCAACGTTTGGCAATGTGGTTATCTCACCACCGCGATTTCGTTTTGTTTACCTGCGAATCCATGTCAAGAATTTTTGGAGGACTCGTAGCGGACTTACGGGAGTGTTTTCTCAGCACTCTCCCGTTTCTCTCACTGCCACATTCCGTCATCTGTCCACTCACGCCTCGTGTTCACGGGCACGGCAGCTGACTGCGCTTATAGATTGTTCACAATAAAGTGAGCACTGTTGAAATCAACCTTAGAAAAAAGTCAATGTTCCTACCTGCATATATTTCAACGGACGCACTGAGTGAGATGCGACCAGTAAAGTTGGTAACGATGGAGAGAAAATAGTTTCATATCTGAACGTCGAACAAAAAGTGTTAGGGTAACCATTTGTGATGACTTAAATTATTTCTTTCGCTTCCTGAGTTTTTTTTTTTTTTTTTTTTTTTTAACGCATCGAAGTGTAAAATTTTCAGATTTGTAACACATATACTTTTCTAATATTTCCTCAGTTTCTCCTGACCGACGCATGAATAAAGTGATGAAGCCCATGGCAATGTTAATTTTACATAAGGCGGTGGAATACACGACGTGCGTAGAAGTAGATCTTAAGCAGGGGTTTCAAAAGTGCTCATTTTACAATGAACAGCTTATAGCGTCAGCGGCCCAGTTGTCTCTTCAGTGTCGAACCTGCCTTAGGCGGTAAGCTCATGCCGATGTTGCAGACCTCAAACTCACATCCTTGGCTTCCCAGGTATTCGAACTCGGATCCTCGTGGTCCGGAGGCCATGGAGTTCGCATCCCCGGAAAGACGTAGCGCTCGAGAGAAGCAGGTGTTCAGCCGCTGCCACACTGAGAAAAAGGTTTTGTTGAATCAAGCAAGATTTATCTGGTGCAACCAAATTATTTGTTTGTATAGGGGCAATAAAATATTTTGTTGCTAAAACCAAATTATTTTGTTGTTCTCATTAGATTGCCCCAAACTGTAAGATTTGGTTGGTGCAATTAGATATTTGTTTGGCTACACTTACGTTTAGAAGTTTGGGCTGATATAAAAGAGTTTTACAAGCTCGACCGAGTTATGAACCTAGATGAATTGCGTCCGCGCGCAACGCCTTAGTAATCTCAACTATTCTGACAACTTACGATCTGGGAAAAATTTTTAATAGATATGCTGCAAATTTTGGGCAACGTGTGCAAAAAATATTTAAAGTTTTACAACTTTACTTGTCAGTTTCTTGTTGAATTGTTTTATCAATGTGTTTATACGATTTTTAAGCATCAATAGGTGCACTAACAAACACTGTTACTATCCTAATTGTCACAAATGAAATACAAACAAACTCCCGAGCTATATTTTCGAACGAATACAGTCAAATGAGTGGCCAAACAAATATAAAAAGATGATTCAAAAAAATATTTAGACAGTCTAATTTTTTTGGCCCAACACAGAGATTTTGTTTATTCAAACATATATTTTTTACACGAACAAAAGTAATTTTGTTGCTTTTAAATTCTGTTTGCTCAACAATATATTTTGTTAGGGCAACTCAATATATATTTGGCCATATACAAACAAATACTTTGTTCGATTTTCTCTCAATGCACAGTCCATTCATGGTAACTTATATAATTTTCTGAAGTTCTACTTTCAGAATATTCCTCCGCCTCGTGCAAACAATGCTTAACTAAGTCTAGATAATTACACCAAAGAGACATAACACCGCATTCGTGAGCACTCAGTTTTATATTTTCCATGAGAACTATATCTTACTAGGCATTGCCAACACACCTATTTTCTCTCGATTTATATTCGTATATTAATTATGAATGAAATATATATTTTATACGTAACGTAAGTTAAAGTTTATTTAAACAAATATAAAATACCTTCATGTGAACAGACGTATAAAACGGTTGTGATAGACGCCATACTTAGGAAACAGCCGAACAAGTCATACATGGTGTGATTTTTCAAAGGTTTGATTTAAAAAGTTTGAAGATTCTGGAAATAGACTTATACCCACACTATCAGCCGATGCCCGGCAAACTGGATGGTTGTAGTGAGTGAATGAAGAGATTTGGGTAGCTCTTAACGTCCTGGTATTGAGAAAGCCGACGAGGTTGAAGTGAGGTATGTAGCGGCGCCGGAATGAAAGATAGGGGAAACGGGAGATCCTTGAGGAAACCTGCCGACAAACGGCATCGTCTGGCACGATATACCCACTTGCGAAATCCAGGAGTCGCCCGGCCCAGGGATGGAGCCCGGTTCTCCTTGGCGGGAGGCAGGCAGTTTGACCGCTCAGCCACCGCGGCCCCTAGGGTGGTTGGATGTGTGGCTGCGGCATAAGTAGAGACCTGCAAAATTCGCGTTATTATTTGGGGACAATTTAAACTTTAAACACGCGTACCTTTGCAATACGTTTGCCGTTGGATCATACTTAATCTGACACGTTATCCTGGTGCCGAATAATAACGCGAATTCTTCATGTGTCTAGGCATGAGTCTCGAAGACGGCGAGATCACTAAAGATGGAAGCACATGTGTGTGTGTGTGTGGGTGGGTGGGTACAGGCGAACCGCGGGCGGGGCGTTGGGAAAGTCGACAAAATACGCGCGTCCACAGCGACGCGACGCGACCAAACAGACGACGAAGGCGTGTTGACTGCGGTTTGGACTACGTGACACCAATCACGGCCTTCTGCCTTCCGCGTTACGTGGGAGCTGTGTTTATTGCGGCGTTGGCCGTCCAAGGACGGGGCTTCACGCAGCTGGAGCCCGCCACGTATTCATCTGACCACTTACAGTGTTAGGTCACACAGTAATTAACACATTGACGTCCGCGCACGTTTCCTGCCACTTAACACAAACAAGAAGTGAGTCACCTATATCCACTACTGCAAGAACACCGGTTCTGTTGGTGCCTGTGTTAGAACTCACCATCGTCCTATTGGTCCATACCACACCTGACACTACACTGTACTTTACACCGTTCATTATTGGCCAGTCATCAACCAATGGAGAACCGAGCTGATATTGACCTAATATAATGTCCTTTATCGTATAAAAGGATTTACAATCAATCATGCACCTTTGAGTGGATATTAAAAATAGAACGTCTATCGTTAGCAATATAATTGTTACTGCATTGCCGTGTTCTTATGAGGTCGTGGTAAACACTAGCCGAACAAAGACTGCACGTCCATACAAGTTTTGTTCTGAACAATAAATAAATTTTAAATTAGCTTTACTCGAGCTACACTCGAGCATAGTCTATAAAATGTTAACTTGTTCAGTGACCGTGTCCACTATTGTGCATATGTTCCACATGAAGCATATTTATTGCCAGTAGTGTACACAGCGAGGTCTCAGTACCCAGTGTCTTCAGAATCTTCCCGAGGTTTAATCGTATTGGTGAACGTTACCACACTTCTCGTTTAAGAATGGCTGGTGGTAACTTCTTTGAGCTCGTAGTCCGTTGTTCACTGATTGTAAAACGTACACTAGACACAAGTACAGTTCATACCAAGATATTTCACGATTGCAACATTCCTGCTCACAAATTAACGCGTAATCTAACGGGTTGAGAACACAGGTCAAACAGCTGCTTGTTACGCGAAATGCTGCCGCACACCCCAGTAAACTGGCGTCGCTGGCAAGCAAAATGTTTGAACGCCGTTCTCCAATCGTCTCGCAACCTGGTCGGGAGTCTGTGCACTCGACAGCCCAGCCAATAGGGCACCTCGCAGCATGCAGTAGCCAATCAGAAGTAAATCTCGTTGCCAATGAGACAATGTGTACGTCTTTATGTACGTAACCTCCACTGGGGACGAGGCTTCGCTTAGCTTTATTCCCAGCACGTTGTCGGTTGGTCAGCTAGAGTGTTAAAGGCTGACTTTTGAAAGCCCTGCTCAAGATATACTTTAATGCACGGTGTGTATTATTCCACCTTATGTAAAATTAACACTGTCATTGGTCTCATCACTTTATTCATGCGTCGGTCAGGTGGCACAGTTAAAATATTAGAAAAGTAAATATGTTACAAATGTGGCAATGTTTACACTTTGAAGGAAAAAAAATACAGAAAGCGAAAGAAATAATTTAAGTTCACAGAAATGGTTACCCAACACTTCTTATTCGACGCTAAGATATGTAACTGCTTTCTCTCTCTTGTTACCAACTTTACTGGGCGTATGTCACTCAGTGCGCTCGTTAAAATATATGAAGGCAGGAGTAGTTTTTTTATAAGGTTGATTTCAAAAACGCTCACAGCCTATAGGTAGAGGTCCGCTATGCTAACTGAGTTTATCTCTCTCCCCCTTGCCCACGAGGGCCACGCCTCCAAACAATTCGAACGGGAGCGTATACCGGGCGCGGTGGAGTTAGTGGTCAGACTACTCGGCTCCCACTTGGGCGAACCGGGTTCGATTCCCTGCTGCGGGGTCGCCGGACGATTGTCGCTGGTCGGCGGCTTTTCTCGGGGATCTCCCGCGCCCTTTCATTTCGGCGCTACGCTTTACTCATCTCACTTCACCCTGAACGGCTCTGAAGACCTCGATGTCAAGAGCTGCCCAAATCACTTCAATCACTCAAGGAGCCCGTACAACTTGGGCGATAGCTGGCTTTGCAGCGTGTTTGCAACGCGCTTTTTTAAAACTTTCTATTTCTCGTGTGCGCAATCTGTTGGCAAAAAAAAAAACAATATTTCAGGCTAGAGCGGAATACAACTTTCGACATGTCACGTTTATTATATATACGATTTTGAAGTTCTTTAATATGCCAAAAAAAAAAAAAAAAAAACTAAATTCTCAGGCTCTTATAGCTTCAAATATTCAGGACGAATTCCTGCGAAATTAGGATAGGAACCTGCATTGAAAATTTTTACAGAGTTTTCACCAATAAAATGATAGAGTCACCTCTAAAAGTCCCCTAGGAGCGCTTAGCACTACGAGAAAACCGGACGTCAGTTCAGAGAAAGCGTAGCGACGATGGCGCGTTTAATGCACGTAGCAGTGTAGTCCTTGCCTTTATTTTTTGCCTGAGTTCCGGAACTTGGTCAAAAATAGAACAAGTTCACGGACCCCTTTGCATTTTATATCGAGTACCTTGCCCCAGGATCGTACCTCCTTCCAATTGGGCCTACTTCAAATGCCTTTCTAGTGTAAATGACACTGTGTGTTGCCTGGTGTTTCAAGCTAAATTGGTGTAATACACTAATCCTAATAACCTAGGTAAATATAACTATAGGGTATTTCATGCAACTTTCATGTTATCTCTTTCTTTTGTATTTGTTTATTATATATATATATATATATATATATATATATATATATATATATATATATATATATATATATATATATATATATATATAATATTTATTGACTACTATTCCAAGTGAGAGGGCTTTCAAAAGTGCTCACTTTACCGTGAACAACCTATGCCTACATTGTGTATTATTTTACCTAACCTAATGCTATACCTAACCCCACCTAGGTAACTTATGAGCCTAGATGGGACTTCCCTACTTGCTTCTAATGACATTGCCTAACTGTGATTGGCCAACATTTAGTGAATTACCATAAATGTACATAATTAACCTATATGAGTGTTTGTACGTGTTCAGTCATTACTCCATGTACATAGCATGTGTGTGTGTGGTGTTTGTGAAGCCTGCTTCAGTAGCTGATGAGATAGTGAGTGTGATTCTAGATCTATGATTAATTTACGTTTGGTTGAGCTCTTTTCCCCAGTTCGCCAGTAGTCCTTATTGATCCCTCGCTTCTCGGCCTCAAGCTTCTTACACAATAGAAAACTTTAGCATTTGACATTACGTTTCCTTTCCTCTGACGAAACCACCAACACGCAATACAACTGCAAAGTCAGACTTCAGACAACTGAACATCGTTTCTGCGTGCTTTGTAAAAATGTGTATCTTGTTATGGAAATAATTATGATATTATCCAGGAATGAATCAATCACACCTTTTTTAAAAATAGGCTTGCAAACAAGAAACTCATTTGTTTACTTTATTAAAATATGTCAATTCATATATTTCCTCTTCACATTATATATTTTTTGCCATTTATTTAGTTTACGACAAGCTTTGTTCAATAAACCGAGATTAAAATCGCCTTGCAATACAATAACGTACACAACTTCTGTTAAATTCTCGGCAAAATGGCTGCTTGACTTTGATTTTAAATTTCAACTTTTCGAAATTGTAAAGTCACGAGTGCTTGACTTTACCTTTGACAGTTCCATTGTGTTGAGCTCGATAGGAAACAACATGTCGGAAAGGAAACGTAAAGTCAAATGTTAAAAAGTTTTCAATTGTGTAAGGGCCTTCAGACGCGGAGAACAGCAACTCCAGGAGTGCGTGAGGAGGCGGACCGGAGCACGCCCACTCCAGCGGCAGTTCCTCCGAGGGCAGGGCGGCCCCCGTGTGCGAGGACCGTGTAACCCGACCCGCGGTAGCCGGAGGTTATGGTAACACGACGCCGAGCGGGGGCAGGGCAGTTATCTAGGCGCCATCGTCCGCCGAACTCCGCGTCCCCCTCCCACCCCACTAACATCTTCCGCCTCGCCGACCACGTCGGCACCGGCCTGCCCCGCTCCACCGGCTCTCAGCGGCCTGTGCTCAGCTGTCCCACTAAGACTCCGCACCACCACCTATTATAATACAGAGTGATTCGCAACTAGACCCACAAACTTCGGGAGGCGATTCTTTATGAAAAAGTAAAACGAAAACATATGTGACACTTCATATCTAAACCGAATATTAAGTTAGGTATGAGCCCTTAAAAAACGAGGTTTTAAACCGTATTTGTGCAAATATCGATAACGAAGTAAAATACGACAACTCTCGGAACATTATTGTACTTCATTGGGACCTTCAACGTACGAGCCGATATTTGACACAATACATTAATTTTTTTATTATTATTTTTTTTAATATAAAGGGCTCATACCTCACTCAATATTCGGTTTAGGTCTAAGGTGTCACATATGTTTTACTTTTTGATGAAGAACCACCTCCCGAAGTTTGTTAGTCTAGTTTAGAATCATTCTGCATAGTCTAATCGCCGTTTCTTCACACTTTCTGAACCAAAACTTTGAAAAATCACCCCTTGTATGACGTGTTTGGTTGTTTTCTAAATATTCTGTGTATCACAAGCATTTTATACTTTTGTTAACATTTGGTGCAATAAAGTTTTACCAATATTTTATTAATAAATTATTATATTTGATTTATAATAAATATGAATAAAACAGTGATAAAACATGTGTGTTGGTAGCGCCTAGTAAGAAATAGTTCTCATGCAAAATATTATTACAACTGAGTGCGCACGAATTCGGTGCGTTGTCCTTTGGTGTAATTTACTAGTATTAGTCTAGCTTTGGTTGCATGAAGTGGAGGAGTATTCTGGGAGTAGAAATTTAGCAGGGCTTCAGAAAAGTAAGTAACCGTGAATGGACATCCGTCGTTTCCGTCAGTCGCCCGTCTGTAACTCAAACGTCAGTCGATTTTTTCGTGCGCCAAAAGCGACTGACAGCAGTGACTCACAACAGTGCGTCGTCCGTCGATCTGTCGGGCCAGAAAATTTCTAGTGTTACCAACCGACAACACTAACTTTCTTGCGCACTGACTAATGTTTTTGTTGAATGCACTAAACATATTCTCTTTCCCTAACGTAATTTATCAGCATTTCCTTCGAAAATCTATAAGTTATCTTCAGTTCTATTCAAAGGTGAAACGTAAAAAAGTAAACAACTTCATTGCCTTGTTTATTTAAAAATAAAAATATACAGACAAATAGACAAGTGACTGTTTTTCCGACAGCTATGTTCAAGGAACGATATTACAAGGTTATGGCCCATCCGTCCGTCCATCGAAAGTTGAAGTTTGAGATATGTTTAACGGATTGACGGATAGAAAAAAAATTTGCCCTGTGAACGGCTAGTTGCAAGGCGAACGGGGTTCAATTCCTGGCGGGGTCTCTCCCGGATTTACACACGTGGGAATCGTGCCGGACACTACCCCAGTTCGGCGGGTTTTCTCGGGGTTCTCCCGCTTCCCCTCGCCATTCTATTACGACGCTGCTCCACACTCGACTCGCTTCACCCTTACCGGCTCTCAAGACCTCGTTGTTAAGAGCCGCCCATCTCTCAACTTAACAACGTCTGTCAGGTTTCGAGAGCTTGGAGTACTCTACTGATCACGTATGAAAAAAATCAGGTTTGCTCTCTCCTCCGAGTCGGTCACACATCCACAACGTCTTCTGATAGCGCAGTGCAGGGATGAATCTGCTATCTATTCTTCTTATTCCTAACTTACCTTACAGTAGTCTACAGAGCAGGGATAGTATATACTGTTCACGGCAAAGTGAGCACGTTTTAAGGCCCTTCCAAATTTTTCCTTTCGCCCAATTTATATCTTCCTGCTTCGTTTTAATATAAAACTTGCAATGTGACCAATAACCACAGTGTGTGCATTTCACTACGCTCAGAATTTAACACCTAATGCTGATATAAAAATATTTATTAGTGGTTAATGCCTGTTGGGAGGGCCTTAAAAAGTGCTCGCTTTACCGTGAACAGCCTTTAGCTACCTGTGAATTTTAAGTTACCACCCATTGAGGCAACAAAATGTCAAATATTTGGACTCGTTTACGGGGAGCGGTAGGTGGTGGGTAGTGATGTGAAAAGGGGGGGGGGGGGGGCGAAGGGTGGTGGGTTTGAATCCCGGTCCAGCTATCCAGATTTCGGTTTACCGTGGTTTCTTGAAATCGTTCCAGGTGAATGCTAGTACTTGCTATTCAGGATAAAATGAGCACTTTTGAAAGCCCTTCTTAAGATCTTCTAGTGTGCATGTTGTGTGTTCTTCCACCTTATGTAAAATTAACACAGCCATGGGCCTCATCACTTTATTCATGCGTCGGTCAAGTGAAACTGCGAAATTATTACGAAATAAATATTTGATAAATGTTCTCATTTTTACACACTGATGTATTAAAAAAAAACAGAAAGCGAAATAAATAATTTAAATTATAACAAATGGTTGCCTAGCACTTTTTATTCGACATTAAGATACGGAACTAATTTCCCAGCCATCGTTACCATCTTAGCTGGGCGCATGTCACTCAAGGAACCCGTTAAAATATATGCAGGTAGGGGCAGTGACTTTTTTCTAAGGTTGATTTAGAAAGTGCTCACTTTACCGTGAACAGCCTTTAGTATCGCCGAATCAGAGTGGACCTGTATAGGCCTTCCAAGAAAGCACTAGCACCACAGTTGCCTTTTATATATCTGTGTGTCGGTGGTAAATGGCACTATACATATATACCAAATCGAGATTTCCAAGTTCTCTTTTTGTATTTTTCGCGTTATTTCCGGCTTCCAATGCACTCTACACTAATCGTAACTATAAGCGATTTAGCAAGTAGGAAACGGCACTACAGCATGTGCCATCATGGTATCGGGCAAACAGCACTCCAGTAATTTGTCATATTTGTGACATATTTTTCTTTACCTCCGATGCACAGACATTAGGCAGGCAAGATAAGACTTCTAAGAATACATTCGAGCGTGTCTGGTTGCGGATAATTTCGTCGCAGGGGTGCGTCCCAGGTAATATAATTGAAAGTAAATAAATTCTTCTACTGCCTGTTTAACATTCTCCTACAAAAATTGGGTTTGGCTGTGTTGGGGACAAGACCACTTATTTAGGGTGAATACGTCTACTTTGACGCGCTCGGACGCCTTGATGTTTTTTTACGTCCACGTCACCACTTCAATCAATCATATGGGGTTTTATGGGTATCAGTGGATTGCTTTTGAGATGCTCTTTCCAACCGTATACGATTTATGTATTTAGACGTGGCTTTTTGACGATTATAGGCTGAAATTGTCTTAAGTTTTCTTAATTTTTTACATTAAACGCATACAATTTCACCATAACCACACCACACAAATGTTTTTATACACACAATCGATTGATCTTGATGAGAGCTGTCGATTGAAACTCAAACGAGCATCGTAGCTTCTCCTACTCAAAATTTATACTACGCGGAAGCTATGAGACGCGGCGAAACGAATTCAGAATTGCACCCCCCCCCCCCCTTCCCGAGCGATGTTTCGCAGTCCTCACTCAACGTAACACATTCTTTGATCCTTTGGCAATCGAGCGGTGTAATTGGATTTTGAATGTAGACGATAGATTCGGAGATGCAATGCCAAACTATATCTCCCGATTTTGTTATCATCGGATTTTCTGGATTGCCTCCCACTACGGTCACAAATTTAAAGACCTATTTACGTCAAAAACAACACAGCGTATCAAGCAATACAATTTTTACTGACAAAGAAGAAAAAAGTGAACTGCTCAGTAGGAAATGATAGATTTACACTATAAATTATATTTGATTAGGACAGAATTAACTGGGAATTTCCCCGTGGCTAATTGCGAGCCAATACTTAACGAGCATAGTACATTATAGTCACAGAATGATTAAGGATACATAGGTCACACAGCTGTTTATTCAGGGAACTCTAGCCGCGTCACTTGCCACCGACATGTTGAAACGTCGTTCGCCAATCAGCGCCTGGTGAGCTACTCGCCAGCCAACAGGGTAACGTTTCGCAGCATGCAGTAGCCAACCAGGCACAAGGCTCGCTTCCGGAGCGACGGATAGCCAATCAGAGGACGGGTAGCCCCCACATCAAAGGACCCGCCACGCCACGTGAAGTAAGTACTTTTCAAAATAAAACCTTGGAAAACGTCTCAGCCACTGTCAGAATATATTTTAACAAGCACAGTGACTGCTCCTAGTAAAGTTGTTAATGACTGAGAGAAAGTAGCTCCACGCCTTAAAACGTTGAATAAAAAGTGTTATAGAATATTCGCGGTTTCTTCACACTTTTTTTAAAATCAAAGCTTCGAATAACACACCATGTATGCCGTGTTTAATTACATTCGAAATATGATATGTATCACAAGTGTTTTATACCTCGGTTAATATGAAATTATCTTATTTTTCGTTAATTGAAGTTTCATCTATATATTATTTATAAGTTATAATGTTTTATTTATAATAAATATGTATAAGAATAGCAAGAACACACGTGTGTTGGTAGCGCCTAGTAAGAAATAGTTCTCATGCAAAATATTATTACAACTGAGTGCGCAAAAATTCGGTGCGTTGTCCTTTGGTGTAATTTTCTAGTGATGGCTAAGCTTAGTTTGTACTAGGCGGAAGAATAATCTAGAAGTAGGACTTTGCCAGGGCTTCAAAAAAATTGAAGTAACCGTGAATGGATTATAATGAATATTCGTTGATAGATACTATAACAATGTCAGTTTTCTTTTTTTCTTTCTTTTTTTTAATGATTTTAAGTGTTTAACAAATGTGCAAATTAATTTTGCAGTTTCGAGGAAGCGATGCATGTATAAGTGATCAAGGCAATAACAACGTTAAATTTACATACAGTGGAAGGATACATTGTTTTCCGAGAAGAATTAAGCAAGGCTTTCGAAGTGCCCAGTTTTCTGTAAACAACCTATAATGACGGGAAATCTGCACATCTTTACTTATCCACTCTGTATATGTATTCTTAATGTCCTTGCCTACCAAACCATCAAACGCGAACTTCAAATGGGGGATTGTATAGTAAACAAAATTCCTTCTTGCGTCAATTTTAAATATAACAATTTCAAACAAAAAAAGTGCTTATTCCATTTCAAATTTTTAAAGTAATGTTGCTATGTTAAGAGATCTTGCCGATTGTTTTGTTTAATAAATGATTTTCTTAAATGTAGTATCAAAATTTACATATGATTAAAAATGTGAATAAATAATTTTGTTTTAGAAATATTTATATGGCATTATTTCCTGAGAAAGTCGCGTCCAAACTTTTTTTTGTTTGAAATAACTATCTAAATTGACACAATGAGGAGTTTCGTTTAACATTGATTTCCCCATTTGAAGTTCGAGGCTGCCAGCTTGGTAGGCAGGGCCGTTAAAGGCTGTTCACGATAAAGTGAGCACTTTTGAAATCAACGTTAGAAAAATGTCACTATCCCTGCATATACTTCAACGGGTGCACTAAGTGATATGTCCCCTACAAAGTTGGTAACGATAGATGGAAAGTAGTTCCATATCTTAACGTCGAATAAAAAGGTGCTAGGTTACTATTTGTTACAATTTAAATGATTTACTTCACTTCCTGTATTTTTAATGCATTAGTGTGTACACAAAATGAGAACATTTATAAAATATTTACTTTTCTAATAATTTCGTAGTTTCACTTGACCGACGCGTTAATAAAGTGATGAGACTCACGGCAATACTAATTTTACACAAGGCGGTAGAACACACAACGTGCATACAAGTAGATCTTGAGCAGGGCTTTCAAAAATGCTCATTTTACCGTGAACAACCTATGAATACTATGAGGCGACACTTTAAGCGGTTTTCACAATAGAGTGTTGCGACACGTCGCGTCGAGCATCAGCCAATCAGAGCCTTGAGGTAGCGTCGACCGTCGAGAGCTTCGCACGAGCGACGAACATTGGGTTTGACGCTCGTCGCCAGCGTCAGGGAATAAGAAGAATAACATTTCTGTACTTCATAATAAATAAGCTGGCTAGAAGCTAAGATAAAGAACAAATGAAAATATACATAACAAACGTTTTGCAGAGATATTAACTGGAGTCCAAATTTTCATCATTTCTACCGACCTTTAGTAATACAAAAGTATGTTTTCCGATCCCTGAAGAATCGTTTATGTTCTACAACATCATTTTCAATTTTAATATAATAATTTTATTAAATAAAAGTGTATGTCACTAAAAAAAAATTACGATTTTACTAACTAAATGGCAAGAAAATTTAATTGCATTTCGTTCGTTTTGAGCATTTCATTGCGAGCTTCCTTGCAGGATAACAGATGGCCGCACGGTCTGTGTAGCCGGCGGCCGGCGTCTGACCATCGCTCTATTGTGAAGAAGCAAAATAATGCTCGTCGCAGGCGGCGAGTGTCGGACGCTACGCTCTATTGTGAAAACTGATTTAAGGGCGCCGCCTACCTGGCGGTGGAAAATCGTTGCGGAGCGTTTGAAATCGGCGTTTTTTTTACGAAACCATTAGACGTGTCCCTATGATACCAGTGTATGAAAATAAAACACATTTCGGGCGAGGTACGTATAATAATCTCAATACATCATGTACATTATAATTGCTATTCCCGAACCCTCCAACATAGCTAAAAACGGCTTTTTTCTCACTGCTGTAGATCATAATATACTGGTTGGAAATATGTGAAACTATTATAGGGACCTCTACTGAACCTTGATACAGACTTGCTACCAATAAAATTATAGGATCACCGCTTAAAGTCCCTTAGGTACACGCAGCACAACGGAAACACTGCACGCTAGTTCAGCGCCTAGCGCATAGGAGCGAAGGGGCATCAGCCGCGCGTGTCAATGTCGTCCTTATCGGTCCCACGCTTTCCTTCCTCAAACGAGCTAAAAACATGCAAGTATAATACATTCACGGTTTCTTCGGCCTTAAATCAAACCTTTGAGGAATCTCCCCGTATATAACGTGCTTGATTGTTTCCTAAATATGTCGTGTATCACAAGCGTTTTATACCTTTGTTCATAAAAGTTATTTATTTTTCTGTTAAATAAAAATGCTATTCATATTTTATCTATAAACTGTAATGCTTCATTTATAAATACTGTGAATAAAGACAGTGGAAAAAAAACGTGTGTTGGTAGCGCCCAGTAAGAAATAGTTCTTATACAAAATACTGTTACAACTGAGTGCGCACGAATCCGGTGCGTTGTCCCTTTGGTGTAATCATCCATACTTAGTTAAGCTTAGTTGCACGAGGTGGAGGAATATCCTGAAAGTAGAACTTTAGATGGGCTTCAGAAAAGGCCGAAGATAACGTGAATCAACTATATGCGGCGCCCTTAACATTCAGCTTGAATATTTTTTCCTGCACGCGCATGCGGGCTTGCGTGGGTAGCAGGTTTGCGGGGGTTTGCCTGATTGGGAGCGGGGTGGGGGAGGGGGCGTGTCGCGCGGTGTCGCGTGGCCAATGGCGGCAGCGGGAGAGAGTGATCGGCCGGGTAATTAGGGCCGGCTCGTTAACGTGGCGGCGTCGCCCTTGCGCCACCTGAAACCGCCTGGCGATGGGGTTGCGCAGTCTTCATTTCACCCCACGCTCTCTAATTAATGCCTCTCGATTATCCCCGTACCACCACCCTCCACCTCCCCCCAATCATCCCCCCTGCCTTCTTTTCGGGAAGGCAGTGGAAAAAAAAATTGACTGTATTCGTGCTTGTTTTCGAAATGCATTCTCTTTGCTAGCTCTTTCACAGACGCACTTGTCGATATAGGCTGTTCACGATAAAGTGAGCACTTTTTAAATGTAGCAAAATGTGACTGCCCCTGCCTGCATATACTTTAACGGGCGCACCGAGTGACATGCGCCCAGTAAAGTTGGTAAAGATGGATGGAAAGTGGCTCCGTATTTTATCGTCGAATAAACAGTGTTAGATAACCATTTGAGAAAATTAAAATTATTTATTTCATTTCTGTTTTTTTTACTGCTTCGAAATGTAAAAATTACACATATTTGTAAAATAATTATTTTTATATTAATTTCAGAATTTCACTCGACCAACGCATGAATAAATTGATGAAACTGATGAAAATTGTAATTTTACATAAGGCGGAATACTACACAAAGCATACAAGTAGATCTTAAGGAGGGTTTTCAAAAATTCTCATTTTACCGTGAACGGCCTATAGGTGGTTTTATGCTGGTTAAGAACACCCAGTCTTCAAGAAAGTGAGTTTTACGTATGTGTAACAATTACAGTTGTTCCCTTTCAATTTCCATAAGAAAATTACCTTGAAAGTGTCTGATGGGAAGGGACCTGCAAAATTCGCGTTATTTTTTTTTTTTTTTTTGCATGAAGCTTAAATTCACAGTACTGTATATACTCAAGCCGGTTTCCTTCCTCCATTGGTTGCTGCCCAGATATTAAGTCACTCTCTTTCTGAGTGATTGGGACACACGATGTGAAGTGTTCTTTTATTGGCTCATATTCACCGAGGGTGTGTCAAGCATGGTCCAGTTACAAACGTATTCCATAAGTACATGTGTATTAAGTTTAAATTGTCCTCAAATAATAACGCGAATTTTGCAGATCTCTATTATAGGGGGTGACTTTACCCAACGATTATATCCGTTCGAATGTAAAAAGCAAATTAAAACACTGCAGAGTTCTTATTTTAATAACATAACCTAGTATAACTAGATTATTATTATTATTTTTACATTTTAGACTAATTAACTGAAGCACAACAAAGAAAGAACGGAAAAAACCTGAAAATCGTATCAAAGTATTGGGAAATAACTTACTACAGTGGTTGACAGCGTAACATGCTATAAGCAAAGAAGCGGAGCGGTGAGAATTAGACGGCTGTTAACATCGAGGTTATTAAAGCCGATGAGTGTGAAGCGAGGTGAGTACGGAACGAAAGGGCAGGGGGGAACGGGAGATCCCCGAGAAAACCCGTCGACCAGCGGCATCGTCCGGCACGATCCCCACATGCGGAAATCTTAGGCCGGGGGGGGGGGGGCCGAGAATCGAATCAGGTTCGCCTTTGTGGAAGGCGAGTAGTCTAACCACTACACTCACGTGGCCACCTAGAAGTTAACGAATTTCGCAACTTCTTTCCAAATAAGCCTTTCCCCATATTAATGGCTGTTCACCGTAAATTCAGCCCTTTTGAAATCAATCTTTGAAAAATGTCACTGTTGCTAAAATCTGTTTACGGTAAAATGAACAATTTTCAAAGCCCAGCTTAAGATGTACTTGAAAGCACATTGTATATTCTTCCACCTTATGTAAATTTAACATTGCCATGGGCCTCGTCACTTTATCCGTGCGTTGGTCGAGCGAAACTGTCAAATAATTAGAAAAGTAAATATTTTTTAACATCTGCTCAATTTTACACTTCGATGCATCAAAATGAACAGAATGTGGAAGAAATAATATAAATTATCACAAATGATTTCCTAAAACCTTTTATTCGATGTTTAGATATGGAACTACTGTCAATCTTTCGTTACCAACTTTACTGGGCGCATATCACTCATTGCGCCCGTTAAAATACAGAATGCTCGGAAATTCCCCTTACAGAATCATAGAACTTGTAGAGGGGACTGAGTAGACTATCTTTTGAACAGGGATCCATGCCAGGAAACATACCGTTTCCGTGCTACAACCATTTCAAATCAGGTATTTTACATCTGACAGTCCAGAATACCTGCCCACACATTGATAGAAAATCTGTGCTGGAATCCCGGGACATGCGTGGTCTAAGGGTTTTCGTCTGCCTAAAGATGGCTGTCTCGAGAATCGAGAACACTGTTCCTAGTGAATTTACATTCATTTGTCAACAGAACGCGACGTGGGAAGGGGCTCGTCGGTGCAGCGGTGCAGGAACCACGTGCAGAAGTCAACACGTGGTGTACAATCGGCTGGACCCAAATACTGTAACCTTTGGAGGTGGTAAAGATGTAGTTGCTGCTCATGCAGAACCTCCCAGACTTTGCTGGAAGCAACACCCATTGCACGCGCAGTTGTTCGCGTACTCGCTGACGGGCTCTGTTCAACGTGATGCAGTACAGCCTCTTCCAATTCAGGAGTGCAGCGTATCTTTGGAGCACCACAGTCGTTCCTGTCAGCGGTGAAGGTACCTTGTTCTCGGAGCCGTTGCGTAATTGTGGCGAAAATGGTATGCGATGGCGTCGCACGTTGTGGTTAATACTCTTGATACAACCGACGAGCTGCTCTTCCATTACCTTCACCTACGCCATACACAAGGATCATGTCCGTGTATTCCGCAAACGTGTACTCAACCATGTTAATCGGAACCACAAAGGCGCGTGAATGGGGCTCGAGGCAGGGTAGACGTCGCGTGCGATCAGGTGAATGTCTGAAGTAATGTACTGCCGACCCGGTTGCATACCAACACAGGCACATCCAAGACATTGCTCTTTCCCTCAGCGGAAGTGGACGAGTGATACACCTGATTTGAAATGGTTGTAGCACGGAAATGGTACGTTTCCGGATTAGGGTTCCTATTCGAAAGATAGTTTACTCAGTCCCTTCTACAAGCCCTAGGAGTTTGTAAGGGGAGTTTCCGAGCATCCTGTGTATACAGGTAGGAGTAGTGACTTTTCTAAGATTGATATCAAAAGTGCTTACTTTAACGTGAACTGCCGCTACCTGCGTATATTTTAACGGACATACCGACTGACATTCGCCGTCTTAGCGTTGAGTTAAAAATGCTGGTTAAACATGTGCGAATAGATACTGAACTGATATACTTTTTTCTGTTTCTTTTTTTATATATACAAGTGTAAGACTTAACAAATTTGTGAGGTATTTACTTTTATAGTAGTTTCAAGTTTTACTTTACCGACGTATGAATAAAGCGACCAGAACCATGTCAGTGTTATTTATCCATGTGGCGCAAGAATACACAATGTACAAACATACATACAAACAGATCCTAGGGAGGGCTTTCAAGTTCTTAGTTTACCGTGAACAGTCTACAGTATATAGTTCATTGTTGGTAACATCTAACTTTATGCTCAAGTTCTACTTCCAATATATTCCTTCGATACATGCAAACAAAATTAACCGAGACTAAAAAGTTACACCAAGAGGACAGCGGACTGCATTCGTGCGCATTCAGTTTAATAATATTTTGCATTATAGGCTGTTCACTGAAAAGTGAGCACTTTTTAAGACCCTACCAACAGTCATTAACAACTAACAAATATATTTGATTCCAACCTCAGACATTACGTTTCGAGGGTGATGAAATGTATACCTTATGTTTATTGGTCATATTGCAATGTTTATATTAAAAAGCAGCAGGAAGATGGATATTGAATGAAACGGAAAATTTTAGAAGGGCCTTAAAAAGTTCTCACTTTACCATGAACAGCCTATAGAACTATTTCTTACTAGGAATTACTAACAAACATATTTTCTCCCTATTTTATCTCTACTAATTATAAATGAAACACTACAATTTATAGGTAAACTATTAATAATATCAGTTAAATACAAAAATAATGTATTTGATTTTAAAGGCTGCTCACGTAAAAAGTGAGCACTTTTGAAATGAACCTTAGAAAAAAGTCACTTCCCCTGCTTGCTTATATTTTAATGGGTGCACCGAGAGACATTCATCCAGCAAATTTTATAATGACGGCTGGAAAGTAGTTCCGTAACTTAATGTCAAATAAATGTGTTAGGTAACCATTTGTGATAATCTAAATTATTTCTTTTGTTTTCTGTTTTTTTTTAATGCAACGAAGTTTAAAAATTAGAAGATTTGTAAAATATTTACTTAACTAATAATTTCAGTTTCACTTGACCGATGCGTGAATAAAGTGATGAGGCCCATGGCAATAATAATTTTACATAAGGCGGAATAAGACACAGCATGCATACAAGTAGAAATTAAGTAAGGCTTTCAAAAGTGCTCATAACAGAAGTTTAAAACGCTTGTGATACATGGTATATTTATGAAACATCCAAACACGTCATACATGGGGCGATTATTCAAAGGTTTGATTCAAAAAGTGCGAAGATTACACTAGCCAATGAGTAAACATTTGTGGCTCGACCATGTAAATAACTGAACATATAGGCTGTTCACGGTAAAATGAGTACTTTTGCAAGCTCTAATTAAGATCTACTTGTTTGTATGTTGTGTATTCTTCCGTCTTACGTAAAATTAACGTTGCCATGGACCTCACACTTTATTCATGCGTCGGTCTTGTGAAAATGTGAAATTATTAGAAAAGATAACATTTTATAAATCTGGTAATTTTTACATACTGAGGCGTAAAAGAAAACAGAAAGCGTAAGAAATAATTTTAATGATCACATATGATTACCTAACACTTTATATTCGAGGTTAACATATGGAACTACTTTCCATCCATCGTTACTAACTTTGACGGGCGCATGTCACTCAGTGCGCCCGGATAAAATCTATGCTGGCAGGGGCAGTAACTTTTTTCTAAGATTGGTTTCAAAAGTGTCCACTTTATCGCGAACAGCTTCTAACAGTTCATACTGCTGCCAAAATAATTTGCGAAATTCGCTTAGCCGTATGAGAGGGAATCGCAGTGAGGGTTGGAGCGAGTGCGCGCAGCAGGCAGGTGGTGTTGGGGCACGCAGCTAATAACGACCGCGGCTAATTACCGGCAGCTGGGGCAACGAGATTGGGCGGGGGGGGGATGGATAGGGGGTGCAAGCCCCCCCCCCCCGCTGAATCAACATTCTTCCCCGGGGAGCCACGCACCCTTCACCTGGACGTGGATCCGCGGACGCACAGGGCGCATTCTGTCCGCCCTCCTCGCAAAACTATACTCCGAATATGATAGACAGTTGTTCGCGATGTCTTCCCACTTTTTGATTCAACGTTTGAAAAAGTATTCAGTGTATGGCATTTTTTGGTTGGAACCTAAATATGCCATTTATCACAAACTACTATTTATACTTCTGTTAACATGAAAGTTTCGTGGTTTCTTTTACACAAACTTGAATTAAAACGGAGAGAAATTGGATGTGTTGGTAACGCCTAGTAAGAAATAGTTCTCATGCAAATTGGTATTGAAATGAGTGAGCACGAATTCTTTGCGTTGTTTCTTTGGTGTAATTTTCTATACCTACTTAGGCGGAGGAATATTTTTAAAGTAGATCTTTAGCAGGGCCTCAGAAAATACGGAAGTAGCCATGAAAGGAATATAATCAAAGTAGCTGAGCATCACTGGGAAACAACTGACAAGCGACGTACTGTGAGTTTGAGAGGTTAAGGTTGATTTCCGAGTTCGTGTGTTGCAATAGCGTAAATTTCTGAAATTCTCTGTACTTGCGTTCTACACCTCTTTGACACGAATGGTTAAGGTTGAAGTAAAGCAACTGCCTGTGGAGCACTGCACCCGACTATACAATGTGAAGAACTCATAAAAAAGTAGTACAGACATAATAAAAATTGTCAGAAAAGTGCGATTTATGCTGTGTATGAAAGAAGAATGTATATATTTTGCAACATATTTAGCTAAAATATATTTTTTCAATGTAAAAAAAATAGTTGATTAAAATATTCTGTACTTTAACAAAATTTAAGAGCATTTACATTCTGGTTGCTTCAGAAAGCAGAACTTGCAATAAAATTTTCATCGTGGAATATCATCATAATGTTTACTATGATTGTGTGTAAGAAAATTGTAATGATAACGTAGGAAATAATTTTTATAATTTTTTTGTGGCGTCCATTTGTCACAAACATCTATCGCTGAAACTGACGTAAATAAAGTTAATTATAAAATTGATATGATACATCATTACTATGATTTTACTACACATGATCACAGAAATATTATGATGATATTTCTTGAAGAAGATTTTCTTACAAATTATGCTTTCCGAAGCATCCAGAATATAAATGCGCTTAAATTTTTGTTAAAAATACAGACTATTTAAGAGATTTTTTTCATTTAAAAGTATATACTAGTAAAATATTTCATACCGTTGCAAAATATATACATTCATCTTTCATATACAGAATCGCACTTTTCTGACAATTTTTATGGTGTCTGTACAGGTTTTTAATGAGTTCTTTACATTGTATAGTGGCGTGAAGTGCTCCATAGGCAGTTTCTTTATTTAAACTTGAATACCAATAACATCGAACAGGCAGCACGCTGTTCAGTGATAGCAAGACGGAAGTGCTGAACTCACTACAGCGCATACAAAAAATTACATGATTGGAACATTTGAAATCATAAAGTTTGTATCCGCACGGGTTAAACTTACTTCTGAATTGTACAAATAACACAATTGTTAAAACTTTGTGCTGTATTTATTATTTATTGTAACTACTGTAGGTGTAAATATTTTGAAAGTAATGTCCAACAACATCGTGCGTATGGTTTGATGTGTTATTATTTATCTTCCTTGGGTCACAGCTCATTTCAAAGTGTGGAGGTAAATACAAGTTGCGTGAATCCTTTCTTGTTCCCTGGCGAGAGGGACTGTAGCCCATGATTCATTCTCCTGGGTGTCAGGTGGATCACCCAGTTCCGGAACCTTCGTCGTCCTCGCCGTATGCCGTTTTCGCCCACAATCCTCTCCCCACACTCAAGACGTAATGAAGTGTAAATGGCGATAGTTGAGTTTCTCCCCTCTCCGCAGCCCGGACATCAAGTGCCACCTACAGATTCGCATTGTGTGTCTGTCCCCCCCCCCCCCCCTCCTGCGACGTCTCGCCGCATGACGAAGCGGACAATGTTCTTCGCTACTTCGCCGTATACTTTCTAACACTCCAAGAGCCTCGACGAAGGGGAAGAGGCGAAGGGACGGCTTCAACGGTAGTCATTGTCTCGGTTTTGGAAAGCGCGCTCGCGAGGCAACAATCGACTTTCCTTCGACTCCCGAGGCAGTTGACCCGGCGGCTGCGGGACAATAACTTCCCAGCGAGTCAAATGGCAAGAGTCGACTTTCCCACGGCCGCAGACTCTTCAACATCGGTTCGGGAAAAACAATAACTCGTTCTTTAAGTGCGCGTACGTGAAATGCCCCCCCCCCCCCCCCCCAACTCCGGCGGACAATGTAAATGGGGGTAGTTTAAAACAGTTTATGAGCCAGAGAAATAAAATGCGCAACAGTCTTCCCTGTAATTATAACCTCCTCGAAGCTTGGTGAAGTGGGTCGTCCAGTTACGTGATGATAGAGTGCATTTATCGGAGTGCGTATCGAAAAGGAGACGCTCTTAGCGGTACGAACTTCTCACGGGAATAACTTACCTTTTGTTTTGAGTAGCAGGTAACTACAGTTGCCCGCTCAGTGGGTGCTGAAAATTGTAAGAAGCATTTTGTGATCTGCTTTCGCTGATATCTTTTCCGATCAAGTTCAAGTGCTGGCGAAACACACGGAAGAAATACCGTCACCGCGCCATGCACGTATTGTAGTCCTCACTTTCCATCGTTTAAAATTCCATCTCCAACAAAATAAGTAGGCCGAAATCATTCCCTATAAACATAGCTCGTATTGGTATGTCAGGTGAAATGACACGTCCGAGTGATAAATCACAAATAATTCCCGTCCGAGCAATGATGGAAAGTCGGCACGATCAGCGGCACGCTGTAGTGCGCTGAAGTGGGAGGTTTGTTGAATTTTACAAGCAAAATCAATGTGAAAGTCTAAAACGTAGTACATAAAGTACAGAGGAAATAAATTAACTGTAAAAAAATCTTTCAAAACCAATATTTTATTTATAAATGCACTAAAATGAGGAAAATAATTATAGCAGTAGTTACATAATGTGTAGAACTTTTTAAACGTGGACGAACAGCCATAGTAAACTTTACTATAACTTAATATTTTGTAACCATATAATATCTAGTATATAAAAGCTTGGCGCAAATAGTTAAAAGTCTTACGCAAGATATGTGTTTGCTAAACTTACGCAAATGAGGTATACATTCTATATTGTGAATAATTAAGAGCCTTGCGCAAGATATGTGCTTACAACGCTTAAGCTAATGAGGTATCTTTCTATATTACACAGTGAACATAAAAATGTAATTAATTGTATTTGTGGCTATATTTATATTGAGGCCTACTCTAAAATTAAGTTTACACTTACATGGTTATTGTTAAATTACCAAGATGTGCTACTACACTGGTACTTATTATTTACACAAAGACCATACAGTACAAAAATGTCTCATTTAAATGTTTGACCCAGAAAATTTGTGTGTTTTTCACACTTTCAAAATGTGTTATTTAACATCATCATGATGTGTATAGACCCTAAATATACACATTCATATATTTCCATCAAATGATTGTTGTAATCTTTGAGTTCCTAAGAACACTAATGTAAATTACTGGTGCTTTAGATGGTTTTTTTTACAAATTGCACATCAAAAATGTAACTCAACCATAAATTTCATGTGTAAATTTGCATTTATTTAAGCGTATATTTGGGCAATTGCTGTTGAATACCTCTCGACAGGCGTTAGAAAAATTCAATTTCATATGTAGTTTTCAAGACAAGTGGATTTATGGTACTTCCAGCATCTTTATTTATAAAGCGAACGTTATATTTCGAGATCTTCAATTTTCTCCCGACACCGGGTGCAACATATTCTGGTTTACTAGTTCGGTCAAAAGAAAGTTGTTCCAGGTTTCACTAGGATACTCTCAAGTATTGCATAATGTAATGTTTCTGTCCCTCCCTTGGCAAATTACGTTGGTTAAGTGTAGTGAAGATATTTAGGCGGCTCTTATCATCGGGGACTTGAGAACCGACGAGGGTGAAGCGAGGCATAGGTCAGCGCTGGAATGCAAAGGCGGGGAAACGGGAAATCCCCGAGAAAACCCACCAACCAGCGACATCGTACGGCACGATTCCCATGTGCGAAGATCCGGGCGTGACCCCTCTGAGAATTGAACCCGGTTCGCCTTGCTGGTAGGCGAGTGCTCTATCCGCGACACCACATCAGCCCCTCGTCAAAGTTAACAATTGATATAGAATATCAAGCAAGCTAAATTTGTTATATATCAAAACATTAAGTTTAATTACGACTGTAGTAAAGAAATGTAGATGCGAGTAATTAAAAAATAATTAAATTGCTTGCAAAGTTGGTTTGAATAATGCTCTTGTCTACTATGGAAAAAAAAGACTAAAATTAAATAAGAATGCGTACGCCTATATAAAATATGATTAAAGTTATGATGTTAGTATTACACAGCCAGAAATTGTCAACAAGAAACAAGTCTAATTTAATAAAGTAAACAAATACAGCAAATCACTGGGTAACAAAAATACTTTAAGCTGTGAGGTTGAATAGTTACTTGACAAAATTTATGAATACCCACATTACTTTCCCGTTATACACACTTTGGAAAATATGTTTTTGCTTAATCCACATACAAATATTTCACAATTATTTAGGTAATGTTTTCAAATAGCTTCAATATTCTCATACTCCATACATCCGCTTTCACATTTGAAACTGTGGTGATGGTTAGTAACCCATCTATTTGTTTTCTTGTTTTTGGGAGTTAGATATTTTCAGTCAAAGTTGAAGCTGAATACAGTTGTATGTTCTTCCATATCAGTCATAACTAATTCTTTAATGATATATTTTTTTCTGCATACTAAAATCCTTGCACATTGCAAAACATCTTATAGTAGCAGTGGTTCGGCATCTAATGACTCAATTAATTGTTTTCACCTGCTTATCTCTTACATTTTAACTCGCTAATCTGTCATGAGTTATAAGAGCATAAGCTTGTGTATTTGCTGGAAATGGTGTATTTGCAATGATTTCGATTTTTGAATCTATTATGGCATTGGTAATTATGTCGTCCTGTTTCCTTACATCAAACACAAATAACGTTCCTCTGGTTCTAAATGGTTCGGGTTCTAGGATTGGTGAACTGATATTGTTATAATATGTTTCCTGAAACTTTGAGTACATATGATATGAAATAAGGAATTCCCCATTGGCAAAGTTCATATTTAAATCAACATAGGGGTAAGCTAAACTATTTAGATACAGTTTAATATTTTTATATCACAATCATCGAATACTGATCGATAAGTTTTTAATTGTTTTGTTGAGTTGTTTCAAAACAAATGACAACATTTCTGGGTTTTTCCGATGAAAAACTTGATTTAATATTCCAAAGGACTTTTTGTGATATTGGCAGTGTTGGAAAAACCTCTAAAGCCCACAATCTGAATGAAATATCTAGATTCCTCCCTTTTTTGTTAAATTTTAAAAACTTTACACGTTCATGGATGTTAATTTCAATATGTGGCATCAACCATTCCATGCTGTTTAATTCAAATGATACAACTTTCTTGTAATAAACAGTATTGCATATAGCATTCAAATGCGTATTGCTGAATAGAATAACTAATTCTTGTTTAGCAATTAATATTACATGTTTGTAGTCTTCAGCAAAGCCCAAAACCATAGTTAATGGTACAACTTCGTATTTTCCACCTGGGTTTATTTGTAGTGAGTATTTATTAACATTGTTCCTCCCAGCTATAAGTCCTGCATAAAGATCATTTAGTTCATGAGAGATAGTTCTTTGTTGTGGAAGTAATTCCAAAATCTCGTGTTTGATCGATTTTCACTCCATTTAGCAGATATGCAATTCTGTCGATTAAATGAAGAATTGCATTTCTTACTATCTTTGTAGTAGCTGGATTTCGTGCATCGGCTGCATTTTTAATTGTTCCTCTAAACCTTAAACTTGATTTCGATGGTAATGTGTAAATATCATGATTTTGTATTGGAATCCTTATTTCTGAAGGACATGTGTACGGATCTGCTCGGAATGGTTAATACACATGTATTTCCGTATTGGTGATTGCATTTTCATAAGTAATCGATTCTTCAACATTAAGTATGTCTTCCATTTCTATTAACAATGTATCCTAATTCTTTTAAATACAATTTGTTGCCTTGAGTTAACTTCACTGGTATCTTATTTGAAGTGAGCGTTTTATGTTGGTGCTTATGTCTTTTTATAATTTCTTTCATGGAAATACGTGTCTTAGTGGCATACTTCTTAAAAGAACTGCCTACTTTACATCCGAAATCAATATTGTACATAATACTCATTATGAGTGTAATGTGCAATGGAATGCAGATGTTTATATACCTTATTTAATGTAAACGAATGGTAATTTCTTTTTTTCTAAAATGAATAAATTTACTGTTTTGACAGACAATTTTAACAACTATTTCATCAACACATTTCACTATTACTGGAAGATATATCAATGTATTAAGTTTTTCATTTATTTTATATCCTCGAGCGACAGCACACGTGAATTCATGTAATGCATTTGTTGGTTTTCCATTCAAATATGAACTGCCAACAATATTAATATTTATACGACATACATTTACCAACAATGTATTAACATGTTTTGATGATCCTTGTAACTGATTGTCTGGATATACTCTCCATTCATAAATCAACATATTTGCAATTGAATTGTATTCCGAGAAATCGATATTGTCGTTAATATACATTGAACTAGTTAACATATTTGGACTTCAGTGTAATTGGAAATGCACATCTCCAGATAATGCCGCTCTAATAAATGTTTCAAAGTTATCCAACTCTTAAGATCGTACCGGTATCACAATCTTGTATGTTTTTCACCAATATTTGCCATTAATATTTGGTTATGCATATCAATGTTTGGTTTGCTGTTGTAGGTTACGAATTCGATTAGACTTCTTTGCCATTCTCCATCAAACTCCAACACAGGGAAATATTCCACAAAAAATTGCGACAAATATCCCCTTAATATCAACATAATTGACATATTACTATTCTTTTTTTTACACTTACATATATAGCCTATGTATAGTCAAAAACCTAAACATAAATGTCCACAGTTGATTGCATGTGGTAATTATTCCATTTCGTAACTATATCTTAATTGTGTGTTATTTAAATAATTACATATTTTAATTGGAGGACATAAATCGCCAAAACTGTCATAATACATTGATTGATTTACATTTTTAATTAATGCAACTCAGTATGTTCCTTAATTTTGTTATGAATCTATATTAACAATCATACATTCACAAAGATTTGATTTCTTTGGTGAATCATCTTTCATATATATACCTTGGAAATAGGGAATATCCAGTTTCGTTACAAACATATTAATATCTTTGTTTGTTAAAGCACCATTTGGAAGAGTATTTAGGACTTTCTGTGTTTGTTTCCGCGTTTGGAGTTTTTTTGTCCTTGTCCAATTTTATAGGGTTTCAAATACATTCCTTTACTTTTTGATTTAACTGCTGTACTAATTGCTGAAACCCCTCCGAGGATTGATCCAAGAGCTGTTAATGCTGGAAATAGAAATGAAATGATTCCCCCTTTCTTTGTTTTTCGTTTGGTTTTCCATTTTATGTCCAAGCCTCTCTTCACCTTCGCTGTCATAACTTCATCAACAACACAAGCTCCAAGCTTTTCGCCTGTACATGTAGATGGATTCTTCCTTATATTTGCTGCTTTATCAGGTAAAATTAAATGCGCTACATGTCTTTTTTTTTCCAAATTATTTGTTCGATCATAAACTATATTGTGTTCTTTACACGCATTATCCAAAGAGTTTATTCCTTGATCGTTCTGTGCCAAGCATTTTGCAAGCCTAGTACCTGATTCGCAATAATTGTATATCGGTAGATGTAATTCAAATGGTAATCAATTAATAAATGTATTCAATACACCACATCGTTTTTTGGTGCATTTAGTATGAGCCATTGTTTTAAACTGAACGCGAACCTATATATAGACCTGCTTTTATAGTTTTACGTTAGTACATTACGTAATACTGTGTAAATGTGTGAAATGAAGGTTATGAAACAAAATGTACATCTGCTGGTGATTGTAAATACGAAAGGAAATGTAATTGAACAGAAACATGGAATTCTTTTACCATCAAATATACATGGTATAATAAGCTGTCCTTCATATGGACAAACTTTTGTTATTATATCGTTGTTAGAGCATCCGAATGGACATAAATTTGAAAATGTATATGTGTATTCTAAAACAATACAAGAGAAATATCAACAATTAGCGACCATTTCATTGTTTATTGAAGGAAGGCGATATTTTCCATTTACAAAATAAAAAGATATAGTGCCTCCAAATGAAGCATTACCGAATTCCGTATTTATTTTTGACGATGTTTGGTGTGAACTACAGGGTGAAGTACAGCAATACTTTAGTTTTGGTCGACATTCAAACCTTGATTGTTTTTACCTATCGCCTATATAAAGGTCTGGGTTTGAGCTTTTTACTTCCAGTCGTAGAATAATGAGTATTTCAAAGTTTTGACATAGCAGCATAAAACACAATCATTACAATAGCTGTTTAACCAAAAATCGCGATGGGAATTCGCATTTAAATAGACATATATTATGCAATATGGGTATGGCTGTGAAGGATAGCGATGCTGTAAATAAACATTATGTGGAAGACTTAAACACTATTGCGTATTTAAATCACAATTAAACGATGTTCAAGAGAAATTAATAAAGTTAGTTAATTTGAATTATAGTGTGTATAAAAACACGAGTGTAATTGCAAACATTTTAAGCAATATTAACACTGAATTGCAGAGTAATGAATTTAGAATAGAAGAACATTTAAATGGATTTAGTAAGGATTTTTAACAATATGACAAATAGTTTTTACTACACAACTTACAGAAATGCAAGAAACTCTAAGAGTTGTAATTAATGAAGTGATAAACAATACTATAACAAAACAACTTGAAACAACGAATGGAACAAATAATGTCATATATAAGAGTATGAATTGATTAATAAAAGATTTGGTTTAGTTACGCAAATAGATTTTTGAAAACAAATGAATTGGAAACACGAATTAACTATTTTATCAATGATTTGAAAGCTAAAACTATAGCAAAATTAGATGTTTTAAGTAAAGTCGATAAGATTGAAAAAGCTCAAAGTAATCGACCTACTACATCAGTTAGAAAAGCAACATCTTAATTAATATATAAATAAATTGCATTTAATGTAATATAATTAAAATGTGTTTGACTCTGCTTTGGAATTACATAAGGTTATATCTGCTCAGAAAGAGAAATATTTACAAGTCAAACGAGCCGATATGGATCAGGATGTTCTAAACTAATAAATATTTAAAGCTGTTACCAGTAGAATGGATACATTGTATTCTGTGTTGAATAAACCTAAAGAAGCAGCTTTGGAAATTAAAACACAAATTAATCTTCAAAAAAGAAAAAGCAATCCCTTTCTCAATTAACACGACCTTATTTAGCTTTAAAACTATCTGCGTTGTTTATAGCCCAGAAGTGGCGGCTTGGTGGGGCCCGGAAATACATCCGGTGATAAGGCCCCAGCACAGAGCGGCTGAATTAGAGATACGTAACGAGTAGGTTAAAGTAGTAGGTGCGGTCTGATCCTGGACTTTTCTGTTTTTGGTGTTTTGTGTTCTTACCTTGTTTTGAGATATGTATCTGCTCTGCACTAATAATTATGTCTTTCCTGCATATTATATTAATTTTTATGATTATTAACAGTATTGATAATGTGTTTTTACAGATTTCATCCTGACATGAATTGGAGGCAAATTCGTTCTTGTTGTTATCACCCAAGGAAGGTTTATTGTAATATTGTGTCTTTTACTAAGGATGTTAATAAAGATGATAGGTCTTAGACAATTAAGATACTTGATGTAGAAGAGAGTTATATTTTGATGTCATTCTGTACCGTTTTGGTCTTCAGGGAATAACTGCTAAAGCTGGTAGTGGGTTGCAAAAATGACAATCGCAGGCAGCTCGGGTGAATGACCCCCAGGATATCGATGACGTGGCTTGGAGGGGAGTGTGTGGAGAATGGTTGGTATCATGGAGTTGGGACGGTTCTGAGGGGTGCAGGGTAGGGGTGGGAGGGTAGGAGATGCCTACAGGCGAGCAGGACCTGATCTAAGTGCAAGTAGACAGTTGATGCCATCTTACCTTAGTGCTGAAAAAATTGACAATTGCATGCAGCCTGTGGTAGCAGTCTGTAGAGGGGTTGGTGGGTAGGGGCGGGAGGGGTTGTAGGGAGCTCTGGAGCGAAGTGGCCTCAGCTATCCACTCTCCGCCATCTTCAGTTTGTGATAGAAGCTTGTAGGAGGAACATACGTACATCACTCTCTTTCATCTTCATTGGGCGGATAGGCAGTTGGCAGCCGACAAGCTTACGATCGCGCATTACCTCAACTACAGACTGATGACCATCTCTAGTGATAGCAGGGATTAACGTTTTATAATGTACACATTTTAATATAAAAGTATTTTATTGGAAAAATAGAAATTTTCGTGTGTTAACTAATATTTTTTTTGGATCAATCTATGGCTTTTTTGATAAGCAATTGATTTCTGTGTTCAGTAGACGAGAGTACAGTTTGTGTTAACAAGTGTGCACTGTTTACGGAAATTTGTAGTACGTCCATTATTTAAAAAATAATTTTCTCTTCGAGAATGTTTGTGTATTTTTCCATTGCATATATACAGTGATGTGGGATTATGCTCTTCGCAAGTTGGTTATTTTGAAACAAATCATTAGGTTAAGATTTTCTATCAATATATATATATATATATATATAACTTATCAGAATAGTCATACGCTTTTGTGTCTGGTTAAAATCGTACAGTGAGAATTTTTTGCCATAAGATAACATTCACCAGGCTGGATCATGTAAAGCATGTGTAATTTGTACGTGCAAACTTGTTAATGTGTTATTTATTCATGCTGACTAGCTGATTTCATTTAAAGACAGTAGTTGTTCATTATACTTGTCTCTCGTGTTATTCATTGATACGTAGAACTCGTTACTTATTTCGTTTAAAGACTCTGTCTTGTGTAATTTCATACTGGCTAGCTGGATTTCGTTTAGTGTGTTTGCACTTGTCGACACCAGATGTTAAAATTCTCTCTTGTGTAAATTATGTTTCTAAGCTCAAGACTTATGTTACGTTTAAGACTCACATAATTGCACTTATTATTCACGTAGTCCTTTGAAATATGTGATTCGATGCATGAAAATTATTCATATGTAGAACACTCTGAATTTCTCTAACGTTTAATTGCATTTGGAAAAAAGATTGTTTAACACGTAAATCGCATCTTTCAAAGTCGCCTATCTCCCACCACCATCTACGAGCAATGCCCCCCCCCCCCCCCAAACATAAAATTTACACTTAGGTCACTCCTAGAAATTGTTTAAATACTCTGAAATTCTCTCACATGTTAAATGTATTCGTAAAAATCGCCTATCGACGACCAACATCCCTCGAAACACCTCAAAATTCGAAAAATTTGAAGAAAAAAAAAGAGCCTTAGCTCACTCTTGCACTTAACTCTACACCTATATAAGCCATTGCAGCCCACCACTCTAGTCATCCGCCTCTAGGACATCACACCGTCAACATCGTACAGAGCTCCTGCTACCCCCAGCCAAAAAAAAAGAAAGCAAGGAAGAATATCAAGAAAAAAATTTAATGCAATCAAAAACTAACCCTTTCAATTAAATTGAACCCTTTTTAATTTAAAATCTGGTCGAATTAAGTATTAATCCAATCAATCAAATCTATAATCCATCAATTAATTCCAATTAATTGCAGGTGAATTAAAACCCACCCTCCCCTACTGTTGTTGTCAGTGTGTGCTGTCGCCGCTGACCGCCTTCGAGCTCCGGTGACGAGAGACGACAACGCGAAAGGAGAAGATCCACCACGAGGAGATCCTGAGAGGCCTTCTCCGCGGTGCGGGCTTGACCAACTCGTTCACAGGAATAAGCCAGTAGTGAGTCCAATTTGCATAGCAGCGGGTAACGAGGGGTTGCCCAGATTTCTTCAGTGGCAGCTCTATTGAGGAGCGTTTATTGTTGAGATTTAATAACTATTTATTGAGATTAACCTGCAAATACTGTCTTGTCTTAGAGCACAAAAATGAATAATATTTTGATGTCATTAATTGAGTTAATTATTGAGAGTATTCCTGATTATCAGAGTTACTAAGGAGAATTATAAAATCTGGAACTAATGAGTGAATTGTAGCCACGCCCCTAGTTTATTCCCTTAGAGGTACTTGAGTTGAAGAGGTCAGCTTAAGAAGGGTAATAGAACAAATTGTACACGGTGTAAACCAAAATAGACCAAATTCTCCCTAATATTATCATAGTGAATATGACTTTATAACACCTCTTATTTGTGTGAGGGAAAACTCACTAATCCTATCCTTAACGGAGGGAATGAATAGAGTTATTGACTTTTCGCGAAAAAAATATGAGTACGTGGAGGATTTTAATACTATAAGCACCCAACACCAATTTGTTTATTGCCAGTGGTTGCTGTCTGCTTGAGAAGGCGTTTTCATACTTGACCGGGCCACTCAGAGTTCGGCAACATCGGTCTAGGCTTCAAGTTGATTCGCGTGCAGAGAGTTAACATGTGTCAAGCTAGGCAAATGAGTCTACAGCATTTTGAAATATGACTTGTCTTTAAATCTTTTTGTGAAATTTCACTGGCCCTAGCATTGAAAACAGGTAGTACGACAGTTCTTTCGCTAACATGAAACTATTATAAGTTACAGTAAGTTGATTTTTATTTCGCTTTATGTAGTTCAGCTAGCATGGATTTCGGCCCATTTCAGTATCCGAGGTACAAGCAAATATATTTCATATTTCTTCTGCCCGACCTTCTTACCGGTAGCATGTTATTATTTTTTAGTCCGCGAACATGGTACTTACTTTCTCAGTTTACTGAGAAAAGAAATCACGCTATGGACAGTTTTTCCCTTAGTGTCGGATAATTCAACTGGCTACGAAGAATCCCACAGCGCAACAGTCACCATATGAAAAGGCTGCTGATGTAATATCATTTCTATGTCTAAATTACCGTCGTTAAGTTCGGATGTACTAATGTTTGTAAATTACAAGTGCTGTTATCATCGCCAGGTGATCTTGCTTTCTTCTGATCTACGCGATGGCAAGCAAGTCGTCGAGGTAAAAAAAAAAAAAAAAACACTCGGGGATCGTGTTCGACCTTTCTCCCGGCCGCGGCGCCCAACAGGAAGACGGTCCGGGAACGGCAGCGGATAGATTCACGAAGAGGACATTTACGACGTGATTACACGAGGCGGTTCCCGCGTCTTGCCGCGGCAAAAAGAAATAATGACGCCATCGTGACAGAACAGCATCGTCACCCCGCTGTCAGCTGCGCGGGATCCCTGCTTCCGGGGGGCTTCTGCGCATGCGCACGACGCCGGCAACTCCTCTGTAAAGGATGTTCACGATAGTGAGCACTTTATAAATGAACCTTAGAATAAAGTCACTGCTCCTGCATGTATATATTTTAACGGCGTACTGAGTGACATCCGCCCAGTAAAGTAGATAACGACTGATGGCTAAAAAGGGGGGTGGGGGGGGGGGGCTGAGCGAAGAGCCTGCTCGCCTCCCACCAATGAGAATCGGGTTTAATCACCGGCCGGGTCACCGGACTATGCCGTCGGTCGGCGGGTTTTCTCGGGCATCTCCCGTTTGCCCCGCCTCTTCATTCCGGCGCTGCTCCATATTCACGCCAATCACCCTCATCGGCTCTCAAGACCTCGCTGTTAAGAACCACCCAAATCTCTTACTCACTCACGATTGATGGAAAGTAGTTCCATATCTTAACGTTGAATAAAAAGTGTTAGGTAACCGTTTGTGATGAGTTAAAATTAATTCGTTTGCTTTCAGTTTTTTTTAAATTCATCGAAGTGTAAAAATGGGCAGATTTGTATGTATTTACTTTCTTGATAATTCCACAGTTTCATTTGACCGACGCATGAATAAAGCGATGATACCCATAGCAATGTAATTTTTACACAAGACGGAGGAATTCACAAAGTGTATACAAGCAGATGGTAAGTAGGGCTTCCAAAAGTGCTCATTTTACCGTGAACAGCCTGTACCAATTTACCGTTGCTCAGAACCCCTCAGGCAGTCGCCACTTACAAACACGGAGAGGAGAGAAATAAAAAGTAATTCGCGGCGTCCGTTCCCCCGCTTTTTTATTTGCGGGGAGTTCCAATGCGCGCACGACAAAAAAAAAGTGCCGTTCGTGTGTGTGTGTGTGTGCCAAGAACACTTTGTTCACTTTTCAGAACGTCTTTGTGCAAATTTGCCAGTGTTACTAAGGAGGAGAATTAACGTGACTGAGCTTTGCACGAACAGCCAGCTACTGCGTGTTGGTCGCGCTTTTAGTGAGCGCTGCGTGTACCTCGCTGTGAAAATGTTATTTTGTCTGCTGGCACCTCAACGCTGATGGAGTAACAGCACAAGAGTTTGTTTAGGTGAATGGTTCGGGTCATGATGCTATATTCAAGTTACTATAGGCTGTTCCATATAAAGTGAGCACTTTTGAAATTAACCTTAGAAAAAAGTCACTACTTCTACCTCCGTGTATTTTAACGGGCCCACTGAGTGACATACTCCCAGTAAAGTTGGTAACGATCGAGGGGAAAGTAGTTCCACATATTTTAACGTCGAATGAAAAGTGCAAGGTAACCATTTGTGATAACTTAATTTATTTATTTCGGTTCCTGTTTTTTTTTGTTTTAAAGTGTAAAAATATGCAATTTTGTAAAATTTTATTTTTCTAATAATTTCCCAGTTTCACTTGACCATCGCATGAATAAAGTGATGAGGTTCATGGCAATGTTAATTTTACGTAAGGAGGGAGAATACGCAATGTGTGTTTTAGATCTTAAGCAGGGCTTTCAAAAGTGCTCCGTTTACCGTGAATAGCCTATATACTATCTACCAAAAAGTAATTGGGCACCTGTCCACAAGGTTTGCTCGGTGGCTGTCACCCCGTTAGAATCTCGTAGGGCCACCTCTTGCGGCTATAACAGCAGCCACCCTGTCTGGCATGCTCTCTACGAGTGTTTGCCGGACATCCACGGGGATTCGTCGCCATTCCTCTTGCAACTATTCCATGAGTTGAACAATTGATTTAGGTCGCACCTTACGAGCCTTCACCCGGCGATTCAATTCGTCCCAAAGATGTTCTATATGGTTGAAGTCGGGTCCACTCCGTAAAAACGCCACAATGTTGGGAGAATTTCATCACCCAGAATGTTACAATAGGCCTCTGTGTTCATGTTATCACGGACAAACACCAGCGGTCCTACGCCGAAGGCCGTGAAACACAAGTCAACTGACGTATTGAATTACCTATCTTCACGGGTGCCCAATTACTTTTTGGTAGATAGTGTATACCTCAATACCCAATTAAATTTACATCTAATAAAGTGTATAATTTATGGACCCTATTAATTTTATTACTGCAATTAGTCTCATTAATTTTATCATTTAGGCTATATATTTCATACTTTATTGTAAACTATATTGCATACGTCTTTATGCAGCTATGTTATTTTTATAGATTCGCATATAAGGATCACAATTGTTTTCTTTAACAACGTGTATATTTTGATATTACAGCAATAAGAAATGTAGACTTTTCTGTGCTACTATGTCGGGACAATAAAGAAATGTATTTAACCCATTGCATATGTATCCTTTGATGCAAAATTTTTATTGTGGAATAATATTTGAGAATAAACCACATTGCATATAAGATTTCTTAATACCTGGGAAATATACTCGGAAGAATTGTTTCTCTCCAAACACTCACTTTCAATTTAATTAAGATTTGTGTCTATACCTTGTTACAAAATATAATAAAATTACAGTATAAAGTGTTTAAATTGTTTTACCTGTGAAATTCAGAAGAAATAAACAATTAAAACCCGTTTGGTTACATTCATTTCCGAGTTCAAATGTTGTAGTAGCCAAGTAGATTTTTGGTATTCTCTGTAGAGGCGACTTGAATTCAATATTTTTCTCGAGTCCATAGAAAAAAAAATGGGTTTGGCTGTATTGGGGATTAGGCCGTTTGTTTTGCGTGACTACGGTCTACGTAGACGCGCTCAGACGCCTTGATGTTTTTTTTTTTTTTTTTTTTTGCGTTCCCGGCACCTCTTCACTTGATCATATGGGGATTTTATGGATATCACTGAATTGCTTTTGAGATGCTCTTTCCAACCGTGTACAATTTCTATATTTTGACTAGGTTTTTTTGACGAATATAGGCCCAAATTGTGTTAATTTTTCTTAATTCTTTACGTAAACTGATGCAATTTCACCCCCACCCCCCTTTTTTTTTCCTCCTTCGTCCTTCGCCGTCCGCGATGCTTCGCAGTCCTCACTCAACCTAACATATTGTTTGATCCTTTGTCAATCGAATAGTATGATTAAATTTTGAATGTAGGCGATAGATTTGGAGCTACAATGCCAAACCGTATCACGCGATTTTGTTATCATCGCATTTTCTGCATTACCTCCCACTACGGTAGCAAATTTAAAAACGTATTCACGTCAAAACGTGCTTCGTACTTAATGATATTGGCATAACCCACTCATGTCAAAGAGGTATAGAAAATTCCACAAATCAGGTTAGCGACAAGGAAGACTCTCAAAAGTACTTTGCATTGGTGCCTTGCTGTGTATAGTAATTTGCAACGTAATACAAGACCGTAATCACGGTAACTAAACGGGCGAAGGAAATATAATTACTGTTGCTATTTAATATGTGGACGTTCAATCACCTACGGGCTGTTCACGGTAAAATGAGCATTTTTGTAAACCCTGCATGACATCTACTTGTTTGAACGTTACGTATTCTTCCGTCTTATGTAAAATTAACATTTTCATATGCCTCATCACTTTATTCATGCGTCGGTCAAGTAAAACAGTGAAATTTTTAAGAAAGTAAATACTATACAAATTTGCTCATTTTCACACTTCGATATATTAAAAAACAAAGATCGAAAGAAATAATCTCAGTTATCATAAATTGTTGCCTAATCCTTTTTATTCGACGTTAAGATATGGAACTATTTTCCATCCATCGTTACCAACTTTAGGGGGCAAATGACACGCAGTGCGCCCATTAAAATATATGCCTTCAGGGACAGTGACATTTTTCTAAGGTTAATTTCAAAGTGCTCATTTTATCGCAAACTGCCTTTAGCTAAGGATGACCCGGGCTTTCAAAATTAGAATCCTCATCCTGCCGCGCATCTAGAAAAGTACAGAGATATCGCGCAGAAGGAGGATTTGCTGAACCACCACAGCTCTATCGCTGGATAGTTCAATCACTTCTGTCTTATCATATTTGCCACATTTGACTGCTGGCTTCTGCTTAAATTTTCAACTAATGAAACACACAAGACACACGCGTGCTATGTTCGCACGCAGTTCACCATTACAGTAGTTTACACAGTGGAATACGAGTTAAGACTTTCATTACAGTTACATTGTTGGAACATCAGAGAACTACCCTGTATGACTAAGCTAGTCTTCGTTTTATTGTGAACTCGAGGAAAAATATTGAGGTAACGAGTGACTATTCGTGAGACTCCATTTCCATATTGACACTATATATATATATATATATATATATATATATATATATATATATATATATATATATATATATATATATATATAACTGTAGCCCCACAACCATACTGTGGAGTCCGACGGACACGCAATTTGTTGTGTTGCTTGCTGATACATAATTGAGTTGTCTTTGACTGTGCGGTACAAAGTAAGACTTCAGAAGAGTTGAAAATTGTTGTGAATATGCAGTACGAAGGAGAATGAGTTAGATATGTCGGAGAAAGTAGGCCTACATATTTATCGCTACTATGTTCTGTGATAAGTGTTTTACAAACTTGTTTCTTCCCTGCCGTTCACATTAGCGTAGAAGTCAAGAAAGGAAATGGAAAATAAAATAGTGATAAAGCACCCAGACAAATACATGTGAACACGGATTTACATTTCACCCTACCAAATTTTTTGTGGTGTAAACAAAAAATTTTGTAGCTGCCACAAAACAAGTTTTTAGTGGACACGAAAGTTTAGTGGCCACTAAAAACTTATTTTGTGGCAGCTACGAAATTTTTTGTGTATACCACAAAAAATTTGGCAGGTTGAATACCAACAAAATAATTTTGTGGCCGCCACAAAATATTTTTTTTCAGTGTAGTGATTGCAAATAAAACTCTAAATTTTTTTAAATTACTAACAAACGGGTTAGTGGCGACTGAAAAAAAAAATTGTAGCCTATCCACTTAAAAAATACAATAGCGTGCATTTTACGAAAATACTCAGTTGCAATTCCGATTGCCAACACTCGGTATTAACAATGAAGGCGATTACTTTGAAAAACAAGAATGTTTTAAGGAAAAGAACAACTGAATTTCACTTTACCTGCCACAAATTACAATTACTGTCCATATATTAAGTAGAACTGTTTTTTTTTAGGTTAGTTGGATGCCCACTAAGCCACGTTCCAAAACACTAGTAGAGTTGAGAAGTATGGACAGCTGTTAACAAGGTCTTGAGAGCGTTACACAGAGTGTAGATCTACGTAACATAAAGTGGAAACTGAGCAAAGTTAAAGAAAAGAAAAAAAAACAGTGATTTGGAAATGTAAACAGCATGCTGAGTTTACAAACGTTTCCTGTGAATAAAATAGAAAATTAACTTAGGCAATTAATTGGCAATAACGTATTCTTAATAACGATACTTACAATATTCTAAAATTGCTTTAAAAATGTTTAAACACAATAAGCTACATTTAAAATGTAAAAAAAAAAATGTACCAGTATGTAGAACCAAAAATTTTAATTTATTTTTATCATACATTAGAATTTTTTCATTGGTGTCTGTAACCAGAACGTAGCACTTTTTTTTTCAGTTCGCTTAATTCAACTAAATTCTCCGTTATTTTATCATTTTACCCTTCGTTACTGGCCGAAATAATGAACGTAGATGTTTTAGTCTGGTAAAACGCTCAGAGTAATTACTCTGCTGTTTTGGGACAATGCCAAGAGCGAGTAAAACATTTACTCGAGAATATTTGGAGACAGCCAAAGAGTAAAGTCTTCTTGCGATGTGATACTTTGGAAGTCCGTTCTAAAGAAATTTGGGCTAGAATCCCGAATAAAGCACGGGAAAATGAGAAGAATGCCGGTTTTGGAGGTGACTTGTCTGCCAAATATAAGCTGCTCTTCGGCATAAAATCAGAGTGTTGATAGGCGTCAGTTATAGAAATATTGTTGACTTGATATTCCTCGCTACAAATATTGTCGGATCCTTCACAAGTAGGCATAATTAGTTTGCTCAATATGGCAGGTACAAATTGTGGTTTATTATGGTACATTCGTAATTTTAAACTTTAGTAACTTCTGAACCGTTCGTCCCATCTCGACCCGCGAAGGCCTTTTTTGATTGACTGCGGCCAGATTGGAATGCTCGCGACCAACCGAGATACTTATAATATACATTTTAATGTTCCTGTTATCTCACGAACTGTTGACATATATCAAATTTAATGGGTGCGTTGGAATGCCCGAAGGACAAAGATTCAGTTATGGTACGCTTTTAGAATTGTTCGTACGAATTCCGAAAGCTGTGGTACCATACTTCTTTAAGAGGAAATTACGAGTGCAAAGTTATGTTTGTGCTATTGTCTACAACATAAAATATCCACCGCCTATTAACTGGAGGTTGCCATTGTGTTTGCTAAAATTCTCTTAGTTGAACATTACGTGCGAGGAGTATCAATACTAGTCGTTCCTTGTGACTCGTTGCTACAAATAACTTCGTGCTGTTTCTCCGTAGGATTTCAAAAACCATACTTTTTTTTTTCTACGGACCATGATGTGTTCAACAGTTCCCGGTATGCTTCGAGGATAAATTGTTGTAGTCAGATGAAAAAAGAATTAATTTCTTTTAAATTTCGCTTTATAAACTACTATTAATGCATGACCTGTGGGGTGATAAAAATTTGATAATTCAATGTCTTAGGATTTTTCGGATTACGTTCCAAAGGAATATGCTAATTAAATGGTGAACGGAATACGCTAGTTACAAGTAAACGAAGCGATTCTCCGAGTGCTCAGGTATCAGTACGTTCATCGTTTCGTTTTCCGCTGGTCTGTTTTCTGCGAGGAGTCAAGACAGCCAGACAATCGATTGTTCTATCTCGACGTATCGCAATCGGATTAACGAACCGATAGCACAAGTGAAACACGGACCGGAATAAATCAGCCCGAGCGGTAGCGGTCGTCAAGAGAAACGTGATCGTAGTGGTTTGGAGCTGTTGGCGTCTATAAGGGGGTGGGGAGATAAAAGGGAGAGCGGAAAAGGAGTCGACGAAGAGAAGAGGAAATTTGAATGCAATTTGCAGCTCAGTTCGCAGCAAGGCTTATCGGCAGACTCAATTTGGGGCCGGGGAGCGACCATCTTGGGAGTTGTTTTTAAAAGGAGAATAGCAAATGTTCAATGCCGTTCATTAATGTGACGAGTAAAAGGGGATGGAAAAACGTGTCAACGGATAGGATTTAGCGAGCAAGAGGTGAAGGGGGAGGGGGGAGAGATCGGCCGTGTTTTAACATTCACTCCAGATCTCGCCGCTGGCGACTCGGAGCAAAAACGGCGCAAGGGGACCGCTCCTATGAAGTTTTAGGGACGAGCAGTGACGTGGGAAACGATCTTTAAAGGAGTAGTACACCAAGTACAGAAATTTTGATCAGGCCTAGAGATGGGATGTGGGTGACATTCAGAAACACGTAATTATTATGACAGTTGCTCTGTAAATTTTATTTTTAGCTAGTATATATAAAAAATTTCACGAGCAATTTATATTTACTGATTATCACTAAATACTGAATTCACTGAATGCATTAACTTATGTCCCATAAGCGTACCAAAATAACGGTGGTAGTTCGGTATTCATGTTATATACGCAGTTTGTTGAATGAAAATTGACAACTACATTTGACGAGTTAGGATGGGGCTTATCATAGCGTACAGACTGTGTAGTTATGTGCAACAGAAATTTTATATGCTGCGTAAGAAAACTTTGAACTAAGACATTCTAAATAGAAGCATGATAAGCTCATCCGATGAAATAACGTCGAGAGATAATATATTTACGTAGCAGAGCTATCCAGGTATGATTGGTTTCCTGCTTTAACATTTTAAATTTTTGTTGGCCAAAAGTCTCGCAGATGACACCTATACACTTTGGGACTTCGCTATTGGAAAAAAAGTTAAGGTTCCTTGTTGACAGATTATGCAATTTTGTACGTCATCTACAGTGATTCTTTTCTGTGATAATTCACGTGTGAATATGATTTCTGACGGCGCTCAACATTACTTATGAAACGATCACCTTTATACAAATTTGTACGCTCGAGTGTGTTTTAAAGTTGTGCCAATGAAGTATTATTCTTTTCCCCATACACATTGTACAACTGCAGCACAACGAGAGAACTCATGTAGGTACGTTTGAATTGAGGGATTTTCTTAATTGTTTTGACCCTTGTTACCCAATACATAGAAACGCACTGCGCGTGTAAATAATTCATTTATATTCATGTATGTAATCATAGGTTAAGGACCCTGCTTAGCAAACCTGCAAGAAATTCTTCCTCAGTGCATCAACTTTAAAGAAAGTTGTTTCAAACTATACAATATCTATCGCGACTTTCTCAGAAAATAATGCTATGTAAAAAGCATATTTTTTGGTAAAATGTAGATTTTAATATTACGTTAGAAAAAATAATTGGACAAAATTTCGTAAGATTTTTTTAACATGCCAGTATTCGTCAAAAATTACAAGTAAAGCATTTTTTGTTTTAAGGGCTAATTTTTAAAATCGATTCATTGGGCAGGAAATCTTAAAAATAGATTCTCTGTTTAAACTTTGTGCCTGCTGTCTAGGTCGGAAGCTCACTGAAGATTACCCAGCCATAAACTTCGAGCGAATAGTGTGTGTTGAAGATGGGATAAACGCAATTAATTATTTGGTATGCGTAAATATAAGATAGAAAGACGCATATAAACGATTCGGGAGGTTTCTTCTAGCTCATAAAAAAAACTCCGGGTTGTTCTTACATTGAGGTCAATGTATCTGCTTGCTTCGTCCTTTCATATAGATCTAATCCATTTTTGGGACACAAATAGCACGCAGCAAACAGTGTAAATGCTGTTCACAATAAAGTGAGAACTTTTGAAATCAACCTTAGAAAAGAGTCACTTCTCCTTCCTGCATACATTTTAACGGATGCGCTGGGTGACATGCGCCCAGTAAATTTGGTAACGATAGAGGGGAAAGTAGTTCCCTATCTTAACGTCGAATTCAAAGTATTAAATAACCATTTGCGATGACTTACAATTTTCTATTGCATTTGTTTTTTTTTATGCGTCGAAGTGTAAGAATTTGCAGATTTTTAAAATACTTACTTTTCTAATAATTTTACATTTTCATTTGACCGGCGCATAAAGAAAGTGACGAGGCCTATGGCAATGTTAATTTTACATAAGGTGGAAGAATACACAACGTGTATACATGTATATCTTAAGCAGGGCTTTCAAAAGTGCTCATTTTCCCCTGAACAGGCTATGTATATATTTTGAAGGTCAAGCCATTATGTTTATGATTTAAGAAAATAGTTACTTAGTAACTTAGCATTTAGTACCTTTCACTGGGTATGACTAAATATTGAAAAGCTTCAGAAGAAAATTTTCCATATATATTAAACCTTTCCTTTGTACAAACGAAATAAGCTGAAAGCAATTTGGTGCATTTTACAACCGCAAGTGAGTTAATTAAGTGCAACTGTCATAGTTTTGGAAAGGGTGGTCAGGCTGAGTCTCGCCTCAGACATGGACTACAAATTAGTCTGAGTGAGCAGGAAGGTAAGACAACGACATCTTTGCCATGGTTTATAGCGTTGGGCAGGTACAATTGTAGCATTCTCTGCAGGTCACGGCCAAGAACTCTTCAAGTGTTTCGCGCACCGAGAAAAAAGTTTTGTTAAATAAAACAAAGTTTGTTTGGAGCAACCATATTAATCGATTGTGTAGGGACAGTGAAATGCTTTGTTGTTAAAACTAAACTATTTTGTTCTTCGTATTCGGTTGCCCGAAACTGGAAGATTGCGTTGGTGCAACTAAATATTTGTTTTGCTGTACGTACATTAATCAGTTTCCATTATTATAAAATAAAGTGATAGGCTGGGTGAGGTCCGAGCTCAGAGTGGCTGCGCCGAAACACCACGTCCTAGCTAACTCAGCTAAAGTGGCTACACACTAAAATATAACGATTTAAATAACTTAATGCAATTCAAGAAGGTAGGTACTGGACAACGTTCATTCATATTTCAAGTTTTAAAGCTCATTTTTTAGTTTCCTGTTAAACTTGTTTCTTTGGCATTTTATACCATAATTAAGCATTAATAAATGCACTAACAAATACTGTTACTATTCTGTCACAAAAATTACATGCAAACCCTCGATTTGTATTCTCGATCGAAGGTAATGAAATCAGTGGCCAAGCAAACATATATAGATGATTAGAGTAAATATTTTGGCCCATGATAGAGGTTTTGTTTATTCAAATGTGTTTTTGTAAGACGGACAATGTCAATTTTTTTGCTTTGCGAGTTTTGTTTAGTCTTAAAAATATTTTGTTGGGACGAATAAATACATACTTAGCCCATAAAAAACAAGACTTTTATTGACAGGAACAAACCTTTCTCTCATCGGGCTCGCTTCCAAATGAGCTTCTGAAGTCGGTCCCATATTCGAATAAACGTTGGACGTAATTTTGTATGCGAGTGGGAAGTTTATATTTTCCATTAGTTATAATAGCGTGAAATTTAAATTAGTCCGGTAACGTCTATTTGCTTTAAGAGAAGTCCACGGTTGCGCGTCCAAGGGCAAAAAGCGAGGGAGCGATACGGGCGACACTAACACGCACGCCTAGTGCCTCATCACTCCTACGAGCAGGGTGTGCAGTATTTCCGTCGTGACGTTGTGCTGTGTAAACAAGATCTGTAACAGTACTTTTCTCTTGCCGCTTAAGAAACTGCATAGGAACACTTTAATAATTGCCATATTTTACCATTTTCACGAATTTTTTTCCTCCAAGAATACACTTAACATGAGAAAAGTCAAAGAAAACAGGGGCATAGATATTTGTTTGTTAATCTTTTCTGTCGAAAAGTTGTATTTCCGGAACGTTTATTTGCCGAGATACACGAAAACGCGCAAACAACGATTTCACAGAAAACGTGCCACCGCACAAAAAAACGGCGTGCATTTTACTGCCTAGAAAAGGTAATCTGAAGATGTGAGCGCATAATAATGAGTATGAGTGAAATTGTGAGAACCATTTTCACTGAAGTAAACCCAGCCTCTTTCGAACGTATTGGGGAAGGTCTCGGGTCTTTTCTTTTTCACCAAGTACATTGAGACACAAGACCTCGTTATGAGTGTGTGTATGTGTGTGTTGGCACAAACCGTCACAACAGCGTGCTGTATACGAGACAAAAAACACGCCGCTGTGAGAGACGGGCGACACATGGGCCGTTGTGCCGCGGGGCAGCCGTGTTGACCTTCCACCTCTCCACTATATTAAAGTAGGTTATGTTTTCCTTGGAGCTGTGGGGGCCCCCCTGGTCCCCCGGGCAGTTAGGATTATGTTCGCATCCCTCTCGACTCGCTCTTCACGGGCAAACCCCCCCTCCCCAACCTGCTGCTCCGCTACCCTTCTAACACGAGGGGCCGGCAACTGGAGGCGTCAGTTGTGAGCCTGGTCACCCTTCGACACTGGCGCGCCGCGCAAATCTTTACTTCAAACATTCATGTCAGCTCGGGTTCGCGTTTTCGCGGCCGGCCAGCCCGAGCTCGCGACGCCCTGCAAAAAGTTTCGACGCCGCCACTCTCGCGCCCCACTCGTGTGCATAGACTGTTCACAATAAAGTGAGCACATTTGTAATCAACGATATATGGAAAGTAGTTCCATATCCTAACGTCGAATAAAAAGTGTTAGGAAACCATTTGTGATAATTTAAATTATTTATTTCGGTTTCTGGTTTTTTAACCCATCAGATGTGTAAAAATTAGCAAATTTACTAAATGTTCACTTTTCTAACAATTTCTCAGTTTCACTTGACCGAAGCATGAATAAAGTAATTAGGCCCGTGGCAAGGTTAATTTTACATAAAGCGCAAGAATACACAACGTGCATACAAGTAGATCTTACGCACGGCTTTCAAAAGTGATAATTTTATCGTCAACAGCCTATTATACTTTTACCTCCGCCTTAGGTTGTCCTGGCTGCCGAATGGTTAAGGACCCTGGTATACACTAAGATATTTTTACGTCACGTCAGAGAGGCGGTCTCAAGTTCGTGAGGGATGGAGTTCTTAATCTAAATAAAAGAAGTAAAATTTTATTAATTTGTTCACCAGATATTTAGATCCTACTTGCAATATTTAATTAATATATCAGTGCTAATTAAAGCCCTTATCATCGTCTCTGTTTGGTTACAATAATACAACTCGTGAAACAGAACATTAAAATGGAACCAGTACCCAGCTGAAGGCCATAACTTGTCTTAGTTGCTTAAATTAAAAATACATTTGGAAAATAGTCGAAACATAAAATTTTGTAGCATTATAAAAATTAAAAACATTTTAAATTTCAAAATTGCACAGACTTAAAATTGTGTTTTGTTACAGCCTAAAAGAAAAGGTTACTTTATAATTTTTAAATGTCAAAAGTTAAAGCTTCCTCTGCCTCCACCCTTGAACCCTCACCCTCCATCCTCTCCGGAGACAGAGGAGCCGATGGTTGTTGTCATTTTCGTGAGGTGTCCGTCGTGTGTTTGATGTTTGTGTCTGTGTTGTGATTGTGCCAGTGTAATGTTGTTTGTGTAGAGTGTTGTACACTGTAGGTGTTGCTCCTTTAGTTTATTTGTTCTTGCGTGTATCTGTATTATTGATGTATTTGTTGGTCGGACGGCATCAATATACAAGATTATGTTGTTGTTTATAAACGCTGTTCACGATAAAGTGAGCACTTTTGAAATCAACCTTAGAAAAAAGTCACTGCCCCTACCTGTATATATTTTAATGGGCACAGTGAGTGACATGTGCTTAGTAATTTTGGTAGCGATAGAGGGGAAAGTAGTTCAATATATTGAAGTCTAATAAAAAGTGTTCGCTAACCATTTGTGATAATTTAAATTATTCCTCTCGCTTTTTTTATATGCATCGAACTGTAAATATGAGCAAATTTATACAGTATTTACTTTTCTAATAGTTTCACCGCTTCACTTGACGGACCCATGAATAAAATGATGAGGCCCATTGCAATGTTAATTTTACATAATGCGGAAGAACACGCAACGTGTATACAGGTACATCTTAAGCAATGCTTTCAAAAGTGCTCATTTTACCGCTAACAGCCTATAGTGACATGTGATGTATTATTAGTGAGGGCTAAAGAGGAACATTTATTAATTTAGTTTCGAAAATTATACTAATAATTATTATTATTCATACTCTATCTACCATCTAGATCGGTAGGTATTACTTCGATTAGTGATTACATTTTAATAAGGGAGGTAGGCTACTTCTAGAAACTATTTTCAAGTGAACATCACTAAAGGAGTATATCAACAATTCTGAAGGATTGCACTTATTCAATCTATCTACTGCCATCATTCCAAATGTCTTGTCACTCACGTAACCAGTTCAATAGTCCCACCCGTCAGTCCCGCACTCTTCACTGTACCGATGCTCGCAGTCCGCAGACTTCACTCTCTCATCACTCTCGCCTCCAATCGTCGCTCTGCTGGCTAGTCGCTTCGCTGTCTTCGCAAGCCTGGCGCTCAAGGTCGTACGATCTTCCAAACTCTCGAACTGTTCTGCCCTGAGTACCGCCGCGGCTTGAGTAGTCTCGTTGGCCAGGTGTAGAAGGTTCCCCGCACTCGCGAGTCTCGTCGAGAGAATGAAAGGGCGATGATCAGAACATTCTTCATACGACAACCCTAGAAAATTCGATCCGCTCGAGGACGGGAGCGCACGAGTACCGGTGGCCTTTACGCGACGGCGCGACTTCGTATATCTCCGCGCACTCCTCGGGTTACCGCTCCTCTCCTGGTACACTCGTTCACGCGCTCCAGAGGGAAGCGATGATGAGCAGCAAGCGTGTAACGTTATTTCCTATGAAGTCGTCGTTTGCGCGCGCGCGCGGATTGTAGTAAATAAATCTTCTGAGAATACGAATTTTAGCCAGCAATAGTAAAAACAACTAGTTAAACCCGCATAGTTTTGCTTTTTATCATATTAAGTGTGTGCGCTCGCCTGCACAGTTTCGTCAAGTAAGTTAATATGGATGTAGGCTGTTCACGGAAAACTGAGCACTTTTAAAAGCCCTGCTTAAGATATACTTCTATGCACGTTGTGTATTCTTCCTCGTTATCTAAAATTAACACTGCCGTGTTCCTCACCACTTTATTCATGCCTCGGTCAAGTGAAACTGTGAAATTATTAGAAAAGTAAATATTTTACAAGTGTGCTAATGTTTAAACATATACGAATTACAAAAAAACAGAAAGCGAAATAAATCATTTTAATTAACACAGATGTTAACCTAACAGCTTTAATTAGACTATAAGACATGAAACTACTTTCCCTCCATCGTTACCAACTTCACTGGGCTCATGTCACTCAGTGAGCCCGTTAAAAAATTTTTGCAAGGTAGAAGAAGTGATTTTTTTCTAAGGTTGATCTCAAAAGTGCTGACTTTATCGTGAACAGCCTGTAGGAGCAATGGGCCGCTAGGCGCTCGTAGTGTCGCCGTATCACTTTTTGTTTCTGTGACTTGAGCAAACCAAAGCCGTTCCGTTGTACAAGACCCTTAACAGGGCTATGCACTTGAAGCTAGAAATGTGCTTCAGAGTAATTGAAGCACACGTTTTTTTTACGAAGTGCTTTACGTGCATCGTGTGTATTGATCTACGAAAAAAAGAATTCACTTGAGACGAGGTACGAATGCTACTTTTAAGACACCGTGTCAATCACAAACACTTCCCGAGCTCTCGAACATAGATGATAACTGCCTATTCTCACTGTCTTATCGTAAAATGTAACCCATCGATCGGAAACACCCGGAACTAGTACAGGGACATTTACTGAACTTTGCCACAGACTTTTCACTAATACAATGCTAGGTTCACCACACCAATTAACACGGGTTGGTGTCGCCCTTATCGCTTTCTCGCTTTCTCGCTTCTATGCTTTGACTAGGCAAACCATCTCCAGGTACATAGGACCACGGCGATCATTGCTCTTAACCCGGATGGTCTGAGTCGTATTTTCGCATGCTGGGAACTTGGCGGACATTTGCTGAATCTGCTATGTTTTTCTCTTTATTACCTTCGTTTCCCCTGAATTAATTACAGTGCTTCGTTTCATATCACGCTTCAGGGAAGATGGCAGTCTACAGCAGCTCCAAAAAAAGCCGCCCATTCAATGAACATTTGGCTTAGAACAGTTTCAAAAGAGTCACTTTGTAACCTAAAAGTCAGTTGGCCTAAAATTAATTATTTAGTTACATCAATGTTGTCTTTGGACTAAAGTCACTTGGTTGAAACATTTGTGACCTAAGATCACTTGGATCAAAATTATTTGGCCTAAAGTCACTTGGTCTAAAAGACTTAACCTAATATCAGGATAATGGGCGTTTCCCCCATCTATGAAGTGCATTTTCATACACATAATTAATCTTATTACTCTGTTTCAACAACTTAGATTATAATTCATTCGCAGTTACTTCAACCTTTTTTGAAGCCATGCTTAAGTTATAATTCCAGATAATATCTCCACCTCGTTCAAACTAACCTTAACAAAGTCTAGAAAATTTCACCAAAAGGCAACGCAACGAATTCGTGCGCACTCAGTGTAACAGTATCTTGTATAAGAACTATTTATCACTGGCGTTACCAACACATATATTTTCTCACCGTTTTATACATATTTATTAAAAATGAAACATTGTAATTTATAAATAAAATATACGGGAAACTTCAATTCAACGAAAAATAAGATAATTTTGTGTCAACAGCGGCATAAAACGCTTGCGATACATGGCTTATTTAGAGAGTAACTAAACATGGCATACATCGGGTTATTTTTCAAAGGTTTTATTAAAAAAAAGGGTGAATAAACTGGTATTTCACAGTCTAAGTTGTTCTTGCAGGAAGCCGCTGTGTTACCTCGTCGTGTGATTGCCACACACCATGGGCAAGTGAAACAAGCTACAGAGGTTATTGGCAGAGCTCCTCTCAAAACATCACGATTATCACTTGTATAGCAGTTTGAACTCAATATGGCGTTGTTTTCAGCAAAGTTGAGCAGAAGCTGACATGCCCAGGCACCGTTTCACTTAATGTCATTTTCTTTCGGACTCTGAGGGACCTTCTTACCCCAAGATTAAAATACGGAATGAATGCTTCATCGTTTCAAATGCACAGGTTACAAATCACTTAACCATCAGGCAGGTTCTGCATTATCGGTAGCCACAGCAGTTCAATATCCAGTAATACTATGGCAACACTGTCTGAAATTACTTTTGTTTAGTCATCTGAGCCATAAAACTAGTCTCCGAAGACAAAGTCCTCATCTGTCAAAGTAACCACATTTGGATGAAAGTCAGCTTACGTACCACCTTCTCAAGAGAATTTCAGAAAATGTTCGTTATACACATGGGCTGGCAACGTTTGCAACCAGGCCCATTTGATTAGGCCCTACGTTCTTCTATTGTGTTCACGGGTGCCATTTATTCGAATCTTCTCGGAAGGATTGCCACCAGAGTTGGTGAAGGAGACGCCATTTTGGACATTTTTTTAATGCGGCTTCATTTTGGCAGTGACCCGCTGATTTCTTGCTCGTTCTTTAAACCAATTTCTTCACAACATTCAATAAAAATTGATTTTTTTCAGTTGTCCTAGTAGACATGGTCTCCAAGCTCACCATATTTTACTCAACTTAATCCTCTCTTATACTGGACTGTGTGAAGTGTGTGGTTTGTTGTGGGGGGAAAAAGAGGAGGGGGAGGGGTTGAGTGGATTCTAGCAGAGGTAACGTCTGTAGCAGGGATCAAGGCAGTGTTAGAACAAGAAGTTATTGATTCTAATCTCGGATGAGACATAGATGCGTGTACCATTTTAAATATACGTGTAGGTAGGTACGTGGTGTAAAATAAAAGACCTAAATAAGACCAGTAACTTTTCAAAAATATTTTAAAATTTCTGGTGGTAGCTTAAGACATTATAGCCCAGACATAGGTATATGATATTCCAGAACATGCAATGCAAATGCAGCAGTTGCAACGAACTTGGTGGCCATTATCATTGGCGGTGCAATGTCAGAAATGTCTCCTCTTGGACATAAGTTCGTTTCAACACTTGATCCCTTAAAAACACAATGAGTTTTAAACATGCATTGATTTACAACCTGCATAGTTCATCTCCGTTATTACTAAATTGAACGTTCATGTAGCTTAGTGTTCTGCAATTAGGATAGCGTCTTGCCTAAGTCCAGTAGGTATATTTTAGGTATTAATTAGCATCTTGTTTTGCCTGTATTGGAATTCTGCTGAATGGTTTGTAAATGTGAATCCCTTAATGTTTATTGTAACAGTGACGTGCATTCTTAGTGTGGTCAGAATAATCCAAAGAATTCCGCTATTCTTGTATATTAGTAGAGTGGAAAAGGGCATATAATTGGTTTCGTCTGAAGGAGATAACTGACTAATGAGATGCTTAGTCTTATTAATGACTAGTTGAGATTATTTCCCACTTCCTAAAGCCAATCATAGGCAAGGGTTTGAACCGGCAAACAACCGTGTCAAAAAGCCTTGTTTATGCTCTGCTTTAAATGAATACTTTATAGTTCCGGGGATATCAAATTGAACTAACTAATTAACTATTTCGGTTTTTACTGGCAAATTGTATTTTTCTATAGAACTGAATGCAAGTCAAACATTGCTGTTCAGTTTCCTTATAACGTTTTTATGACCAAATTATATTTTTTCTTGTAGGGTCATTTGAATGGCTCCAACACTTGGTGCAAAGGGGCAAGAAAAGGGAGAGAAAAGCAGAAGGTGAATTTCGTGTAGATAACTCTGCCGTGAGCAAGGAAGCAGGGATTAGAAATCCCCCTTGAGGGAGAAGAAAGGGAAAGAAAATCCACAGGGAGGAGTAAGTTTTCTTTTTTTGTTCTATTGTGCGGACCGCCTCACCTCCTCCCCTATTTTTATTTCACTTATCCTCGATGCATACATTCAAACACAAACCCGGCGGAGTTAATTTTCTGGCTGATTAGAGTTAATCCAATTGTTAAGCAAAGCACAAATCCAATAACGACAGTTGTGACGAGAGTGTTTCGAGAGTTGATGGAAGGGGTCTGAGGGGAGGGGAGGGATGGTGGAACTGGGGTGTGAGAACTGGCGAAATCTCCACTTGCCACGTTGTCGGTGTACATCTGTCGCTGTCTCGTGTTTCGCTCTTCGGCGCGACGAGAATTATTCTGGTCTGGAATCATAATATTTATGTTCGGCATTGGAGAATTTATTTCTCGTTGTTGTACATTAAACATAACTTCAACTTGAAACAGCGAATTTATTTAGAATTGTAAAGATGACGTTAGGGATAATAATCGCCTTTTATCTCGATTAATTTCATTAGGTAACCAAAATCCTACTGTGATAATATATGGTCGTACATTTCTTGCATTGAATTTCTAATTCAGAAACCGTTAAACTTCATTTAATACTCAATTTATTCTTAGGTTCCGTGAACATACCTACTCGGGAGGAAATTTTCATAAAAAATAGCACATAATCACTAGTTGATGTTTAGATAAAGGGTATTTTTATTGCTTCTTTTTTTTCGGATGTCACAATCCCACCACGGCGAACCTTTATTATATTTTCGTTTTTGTGTAGAGGTTGCGTGCTAACGTGTGTACATACACACACACACATATATAATAATATAATATATATAATAATATAATATATATAATATTATATATATATATATATAAATACACACACACACACATTAGCTTTCCTGTGCTACTTCGTACGCATGACATTTAGGATTTGGAATCGCTGTTGGTAAGGAAAGGAGGACAGCCCATAGACAAAAAAGAAAGGAGAAATGACGGAACTTTTTAACAATGCTTTTTTCAATGCAATAATCCTAAGAAAAGCTTAATCCAGTACCTATGTAGGCCCCTGATCATCATATTAAAAAGACTAAATTGGTCCTGGGGTTATTATGCACACATACACACACACACACACACACAGACAGAGAGTAAATTTGATGTAAATTCGTTCAGTGGTTTTTGAGTTAAATCCGGTTCGGACAGACAGATACAAAAAAACATTTGATATGGCTTAGTAATTAATTATACTGTATAAAAAATAATTAAAAGTGGAAAATTCGAAAATCACAGACAGACACTTCTATTTTATTTAGTGGTATTGGTATATACACATATACCAATATATATATATATATATCATAAGTGAACACTCGTTTGACAGAAGTCTTCAACTGCGCAGTTTTGTAAATTTTCGATATACATGCACACACATTATCTAGACACTCAATTACATCATTAATACTCTCCGTAATATACTCCATTAGGATAAACCCTTTGGCCTGACGGTTTTCACAATTGGATGGCAAGGCTGGAAATGCATTGATGGACTTTGTACGTTATTGGTTGGCAAGTAAGTAATTAATTGTATTGGAATACCATCATAAATTTAACTTTGTCTACCGTTTTCATCTAAACAAAATTCAACATGTTATGCATGGGGGATTGTTTATCAAAAGTATAGGTAATTACAAAAAAAAGTTCTGCAAGGAAAATGAGAAACATGTATGTGTGAAAGAACTTGTTAGTTGGTGGAATAAGAGATGAATACTTAAAGGGCAACAGATTAATATTAAGGTGTATAAAATAATAATATCTTCATACATGGTATTTCAGTCAAGTTAGTACAGATTTGCTGGAACTACACAGAAAAGTTTGGTTTTTGGTCCAGGTATAAAATTCCTAAGTTGTCTTTATAATCTGGTAAATTCTGACGGTCAAACTATTAAATATTAAAATTGTTTTCTTGGCTACAAAATTATTGTAATGCAGCAGTGTGCCTCCCAAAAAAAAAAAAAGTTAAAATAATCTATTATCCAAGAAATTGTATTGACCATTTTGTAATTAAGTCAATTCTTAAGAAAATTGAGCTATATTGAGATTTTTGTTTCGCCTGCTTATAATCACAAATAATCCAGCAACATTCTGTAGTCCTTAAAATTGTTTTGTTTACAAGCTACAGAATAAACTATGGGTATTTATAGTTATCATGGTGGAATGAGCAGACAAGGGTAACAATTACCACAAAACAGATGGTACAACTGTAGACTTTCATAATTAATAATACCGTGGACGCTTGTGCACTGATGTAGAAAACTGAAATTTATTACAAATTAAAAAATATATATATTATTTTATTATGAATAGGCCAAATGAAAAATAAATCTTCACTGATATCAGCAAAGGGAGATCACTGCTCAGCGTTATGTAACTAATGAAATTAAGAAATTGTTGTTAATAGTTGGGCGGAAACTGATTGGCGTCCAAATACAATTAGGAAGTTGGGCTAACGTAGGCCCGTTTGTCATATTGATCTAATATTGACGTTATTTTTCAAACGTTGACTTAACTCATAGCACAAAGTTGGACATTTGCTGGCATAGTAGAAAAATGCTACGGGGGTACGTACAACAAACTCGCCTTTCATTCTTATATATTAAATCACTTTAAACCATAAGTTTCGTATATCGTGTCTACTAAACTTTTTTCGTCATGAACCTGCAACCGTAGGTTGTCTGCGATACTCAATTAGATGTCATGTTTGTGTAGCAGTCCCTGGAATTTCTTTTATCGTTTTAAAAACATATTCGCGCAGGAATAGGTGCAATATATGGCTCAGTATATTTATGTTTCTAAAGACTGTTCACGATAAAGTGAGCACTTTAGAAATGAACTGTAAAAAAAAGTCTCTGACCCTGCCAGTATATATTTTAATGGGCGCACTGAGTGACATTCGCGCAACAAGGTTGGTAACTATGGATGGGAAATAGTTCCATATCTTAACGTCGAGTAAAAAGTATCAGGTTACCATTTGTGAATACTAAAATTTCTTCTTTCGCTTTCTGTTTTATTTTTTAATGCATCGAAGTGTTAAAATGAGTAGGTTTGAAAAATATTTACTTTCCTAATAATTTCACAGTTTAAGTTTACCCGCATATGAATAAAGTGATGAGGCCCATAACAATGTAAATTTTACATAAGGCGGAGGAATACACAACGTACATGCAAATAGATCTTACGCAGGGCTTTCAAAAGTGTTCATTTTTTTCCATGAACAGCGTATAATAGTTTGACTTTTTCATTTGAACGACACATGGTTACCAAGCCAAAGACAGTGTTATCTGTACCTATACGTGACTTTTAAAGAACAAGCGACTTAAGTACAGTACAAACATGCTGCGCAGAGTTTAGTGCACAAATAAAAGTTTTTGTTGAATGAAACAAAATTGGTTTGGCGCAAACTAATTAATTGTGTGTATAGAGACAGTGATATACGTTTTATTGAAACGAAATCATTGGTTTTATTCTTATTTAGTTGACCCAAACGTGTAAGATATGGCTGTTGCAGCTAAAGAGACAAGGTAGTGCCGAAATTCGAACCTTGAATCCTCTCGTTCGATCACTAAGTCCTAGCGACTGCGACTATAGTGACAATTTTCAACGTACATATACATTACTTCTTATATAGTATGACATTTACGTCAATTGCTTTTGAGGTTTATATCTTTACGTTTATGTTTTTCACTGAAATAGTTTCATTGGGGCTGTTTGTGCCATTATTAGGTCTAATCACTAACAAATAGGCCTACACAAGCCATCACTGTCATTTTATAGTTGTAACCGAAATTCGAACGAAGGCAATCAAATGACACCATTACCCTACAGTAAAAAAAATGCTGGTACTAAACCAAGCTCATCATGTTGCCGCCACAAATTTTGTAATACTCACCCCAAACGAAGTATTAATTAGACTTCACTATGATATTTACGCATAATACTCACGGTAAACTTGCAAAATGGTTGTGTGTACTAAATTCATGTGTAAATGGTGTTGTAACAACCAGATTTTTTTAAAATGTTTTAGTGGGTTTTGGAGGGCGCCGCAGTGGTGTAGTGGTTAGACTACTCTCCTCCCACCAAGGCGAACCTGATTCGATTCCGGGCGGGGTCACACCTGGATCTTCGCATGTTGGAATCGTGCCGGAGGAGGCCGCTGGTTTGCCGGTTTTCTATGGGATCTCTCGTTTCCCTCGCCCTTGCATTCCGGCGCTGCTCCATACTCGCCTCGTTTCACCATCATCGGCTTTTAAGATCCCTATGTCGATGGCCGCCGAAATCTATTCACTCTACTTGGTTTTTGGGTATATGGGATGTGCATATTAATATGCTGTTTAAGGGGATTCTGTACGGAAACAGTTTCTGTGAAATCGTTGTTTGTGTATAAACACGTATCTAGGTAAATAAAAGTCCTGGAAATACAAATTTTTGCAAGAAAGGATTCTGGGAAACTATTGTTAATGTCCCTATATATTTACTTTTTTCATATTAACTGTATTAATGGCGAAAACAGTTCGTGAAAGTGGTAAAATGTAACATTTTTAAAGCATGCCTATGCAGTTTCCTTCCGGCAAGAGAAAAATACAACTATACAGGTGTAGTTCAATCTGTGGTCTTTCGTCGCGTGTAATAAAACCCCACGGTTACAGATATAATTTGCACGGTACACCGTCACGACGGAAACACTGCACGCCTTGCGCGTAGGAGCGATGAGGCGCTAGGCGTGCGTGTTAGTGTCGTCCGTATCGCTCCCTCGCTTCTTGTCCTTGGACGCGCAGCTACATCAAGTACTCTTCAAATATATGTGCTTGTTGTGTGGAACAAAATATTTCTGTCGGCGTGGAGGGGCTCCGCCGATGACATTTCGGCGTCCAGGGCGGGAGTTCGGACACAAGAGTGGCGCCCAACGGTGAGGGCCTTCCGCGTTCGGCCGCGCCTCCCGCCGGGGATGGCCGGACAATGGGAGGCGCGGGCGAGCGAGGCAGTGAAAATAATTGGCGGCCCGCTGGCTTTGTTAGCCGGCGATAATTATCCTCGCCACGGCAGCGATAATAACGAACATAACCAGGCAGGCGCGCGATCCGCTCGCTCGCAGTGATTACAAAGTGATATCGCGGTCGCCGATTAATTACCGACCAGGCGCCGCACAATGCCGGCTTAATTTTATTATTGAAAACTGACGCCGCCACCTGGCCGGCGGGGTCGCCGTGGATGTGTGCGTGCGCGTGTGTGGCCGCTCGCTCTCCGAGCCGTTTCGCTCTCCCGTTCTGTCTGGAATTCCGCACACAACACGACATAACGGGAAAACACTATTACTTAACAGCGACAGCACGTCCTCCGTCCACTGGCCGCTATTCCAAATCTACAGTATCTTCGGGGGAAATTCTGTCTTGCTGTTATGGATTGAATCTCAGATCGATTCACATCTAAAAGGGTGTAATAGGAGAGCAAAGGCTGTTCACAATAAAGTGAGCACTTTTGAAATCAACCTTAGAAAAAATCACTAGGTATCCCTACCTGCATGTATTTTAATGGACTGAGTGAAATACGCCCAGTAAAGTTGATAATGGTGAATGGAAAGTAGTTCCATATCTTAACGCCGAATAAAACGTGCCAGGTAACCATTTGTGATAACTTAAATTATTTCTTTCACTTTCTGTTTTTTTTTTAATTCATCGAAATGTAAAAATAGCAGATATGCATGACATTTTTTTTTGTAATAATTTCACCTACGCATGAATAAAGTCACGAGGCCCATGGCAATGTTAATTTTGAGTAAGGCGGAAGAATACACAATGTGAATACAAGTAGATCCTAAGCAGGGCTTTCAAAAGTGCTCACTTCGCAGTGGTCAACCTATAACTATATGGCTATGTAATTAAACAGTTGGAGATTACATAAAATAACTATTATTTCGGGTTAGCAATAAGTAAACATCAACAAATTTACTGAGAGCCACGTTAGTCTGCGGTTATAATTGCCCCACTATATCAGTACACAAAGGCTGGTGAAGTAGCACGAGTTGCGGCGATGGGCGCAGCAGGCGTCTTGCGATGTCCATCTCGGCTGGTGTCATGTGGAGAAAGACGCGGGGCAGTTGCTCTGCATTGCCCTCACATCGGTGTGGCATAACGCAACATGACAATACTCGTCCAGATTGCTGCAACATGGCTGTCCTGATTACATACAGCTCATGTGATGGTGCGTTCAGAATCAGGCAGGCCGTACAATTAAGGCTTGTTTACGCCATCGTAACATGAGCGCAGCTACACTGTAAAAATTGTTTCAGGTAAAATTTCAATACACGTAAGAGAAGTTAATTAACTCTACATTTGAGGTAAATTTACATAGCAAGTAAAGCACTTCCCTAATCGTACGGGAAAATTTTCCGACAAAAGTGGAAGGGGGGAGGCGGGATCCCATACAAGCAAGGGAAAAAATATTATATTGAATAATAAATTTGTATTAAAAATACCATGGATTATTAGTACTGTTAAATTTTTTCTTAACTATATCTTCTGACAAATAGTAACAGAAACCTCGACACTACAATTCTCGAGTCTTGCCGGTGTGTGAGCGCGAACCATAGTCCTCTATCCCGACAGACCGATGTACTGTCTATTACACCACGACGACAGCATGATTATCACTAAATATTAGAGTGTTAAAAGATTGATTCTCCCTCCCCCCCCCCCTGAGAATGCTGAGGAGATGCACGCGTCGTAAGATAATTTTTCCGTCCATGTATGGGATTTTTTTCGCTGCAATGTACGTGAATTTTTCTCCAGAGTGCGGTAATTTTACTTCACCTGTAAGGAAAACTGTGTTTCCCCCGCAAGTTTGCGAATATTACCTTACACTTGGTAAGGTAATTTCCCCACAATTTTTTAAAGTCTAAACTTTCGTTTGGGGACGGCGATTGTGCAGGTGCAGGACTAGATTTTCAATTCGTGGCATAGGAGAAGGGTACCTTCTCATAACTAACTTTGGAAACAGTACTATATTAATCACGTAAATCATTATTTTAAACAGTTCTGACATTATCTAGTTTCAGTTTCAAGCATTTACAGGACAGTTCAATGTCAGTGTAAGTTTTTTTTTGGGGGAGGGTAATGGGTTCATGTCCTCTGTGGACCCCCTCCTTCAACATTTTGATCTGCTCCTGGTTGTATCTTTTAACAAATTACAAAATGAAACCACGAAACAAAGTAAGTAATACAAGTTAACCTGCTACTTTGCGTTCAGTCTTATGTCTATAACTAGGGATAGGAAAATTTCGCGAGTTCATTGACCTGTAGTCTAGACTCTACAGTGCTGTGCATACTCGAGCCTCAGCTGTGTGTTCATTGGCTGCTGCCTCAGGAAGTGGCAAGTGTTATACCGCACCTGGCAGTATATGGGATTCACTACTTGTTTCCTTGCAAGTCTGCTATTGGCTCAGAGGCATCCAGGGCGTGTCTAATAAACTGTGATCCAATTACAAAGATGACTTCACTGTGTGTGTGTGTTTGAAATCTATCTTGTCCCGAAATGAATCCGCAAAATTTTCCTATCCCTATCTATAACGTTCACTATTGTTTGCGGGTTAAGCTGATAATTTTGTCAAAATGAATAGAACATTTAACAAAAGCTCTACCCTCTTACTCGTGTACGAATATTACCAGACACTAAAGGGATCCTGGGAGCTTCTAGTGGAAGTCACGTGAATGTATGCACTTCTCTACAGTAAAAACGATCCAGCCTAAGTTACCGTACTTAAAAATGGGGTACGAGGGATGGAAATTTAAATGCTTAAGAGAAAATTCTTTCTAAAATCAAATTCTGTTCGCGTTCAATTGTTTTCCGTGGTTGTTAGCAATAGGGATTTATTTTACTATGTGATAATATGAGACTCCTCTCGTTCGTAAAGCACTCCTGCAAAGCTGCTACGTGTTAAAAAAAAAAGTGTGAGTTTTTGTGCTATTTTTTTTTTTTTTTTAATATATTTTAGATCATCTTCCGCGTGCGCATGGCCATGTTTTCAAGACATGGCAACATGCAGTACGTGAATTCACCTTATTCTTTGATAGATTTGATGGAAATTGCAGATGCTGCTCAGTGCAAAATGTGAGATGGAAGCAGCCTGAAAACGCAATATATTTCAAAATTGTTACCTAGCACACTGCGTTCTAAGGAGTGTAGATTTATAACAGTAAAATGTTGGTTAAGAACTACTGAAAATCCTGGCGCCTATATATAACGGCGGTATCATGCATATAATACACATGCGCGTATTTTAATGGATTATGTCAGTGTATTCGAGAAAGTGTTTTAATTTTTTAAATGATTTAAATTGTTTTTTTTTTTTCACGCCCCATTACATTTTGAGGAATTGAACAACCGACCGAACGGAAAATTCAAGAAGTGCATTTCTACGTGAAGTGATTATTCTTAGTCGATACGTGCAGTGATTCAGAACGTGTTGTTATACATGTGAAAATTTCAACTGCACTTTTTTAAAAAAATGTCCTTCATTTTGCGGGAAAGTGCTGGTAACCACCCCCCCCCCCCCCAAACTCCCCGTAAATTACAAGCGCGTTGGTTTCCCAAAGACAGATTTTCCGTACATTTCAAAGAACTTTCTGCGAATTGACGGAAGTTCTCCGTAAGTTTTCTAGTTAGTTGTTCTGTATTTCTTTTTTTTAAATAGAGATTACAAAAAAAAATTCATCAAGCGAGTGTTTTACTGTGTATAAAAATAATTTAAAAAAAAATAATTTTGTAGCGATATTTTAAATTAAATCGAAATATTTGGAGTTCGTGCCTCTTACCATTTACATACGATCATCTTATACAACTTTGGATACAAATGACATATGCTTTTTCTAAAACTGGGACACACTTACCTTTTTCGTCAAACGAAAACGGCTTCGCATTTGCTGCAAATTTCTCATATTTACTTCAGAATCATTTAACAGACTCGGCTGATTCGAATCACGTGGCATGTGTTAAAGAACGAAAAATTGAGCACTCTTGCATTACTACAGCCCTTTCCCATTGAATTGAAAAATGTAACCTGCTGGAAAAATAATTTTCAAGAATTTCGTGAACTAGATGGTTATTTGGCTGAAGATAATTTGCGTTCGTGTGATCCAGAAGCGTAGGAGAGCTAAGGGCGATACAGACAAGCGCATAAAATGCCCCATCGCCTCTATGATCAAAGCACTTGAACTTGTTTACAGTCTTGTCGTCGGCATCTTACCTCTATGGGACTTTTAGTTGTCACATTAGAATTATAAGGTGTAATAAAAAGGATAAAAGTGTTCTTCTCGCCTCTACATTTCTGTACGGGAAATTAGGTTCGTAAAAATTGTCTGTATTGTGATGGAAGACCATAAAGGGCATTACTACCTTTCATAAAGTCTCCGTATCTGTCATCTATCTACCCGTCTACCACAGCAAAATAGCTACCCCGGCGAGCATAACCTTTAATGGTAAGCAAAGCTTATATATATATATATATATACATGAATTGTTCCTTGGATAAAAAAATTCCCTACCATGTTTTACTAATTCGACAAAAATCCGCGCCATTGGGGTGTGTTGAGTGCGTGAAGAGATTTGGGAGGCTCTTAACATCGAGGTCTTGAGAGCCGATAAGCGTGAAGCGAGGTGAGCATATAGCAGTGCCGGAATGAAGGGGCGGGGGGAACAGGAGATCCCCGAGGGAAACCCGCCGACCAGCGTCATCGTCCCGGCACGATTCCCACATGCGAAAATCCGGGGAGCCACCCCACCGGGAATCGATCCCTGTTCGCGTTGGTGGGAGGTGGGTAGTCTAACCACGACATCACCGGAGCTCTCCACGCCATTGGGCATTTCCAAGTCAAAATCTTGCGCTAAGTCAATGGTTTGCATAGGCCATTCACGATGAAATGAGCACTTTTGAAAGCCCTGCTTAAAATTTACTTGTATTCACGTCGTGTATTATTCCGCCTTATGTAAGATTAACATCGTCTTGGGCCTTATCACTTTATTCATGCGTCAGTCAAATGAACCTGTTAAATTATTAAGAATGTAAATACTTTATAAATCTGCTTATTTTTACACTGCAATGCAGTAAAACATACAGCAAGCGAACGAAATCATTTAAGTTACCACACTTACCACACATTTAAGTTACCTTACACTTTTTATTCGACTTAAGATAAGGAAATACTTCCCATCCACCGTAACCAATTTTACTGGACGCATGTCCCTTAGTGCACCCGTTAAAATATATGCAGGCAGGGGCAGTGACTTTTTCTGAGGTTGATTTCGAAAGTGCTCACTTTATCGTGAACAGCCTTTTCGCTTTCTTATAATTTAATAATACTGTAGTTATAAAATGCGTATTTCAGTAAAGAGTATTATTGTCTCTGTTTCTGTGAGAGGGTGTTGCAGAACGCGCCGATTGAAGCACGGATGTGTGAAACATCGTGCTCGCGGGGCAGAAGAGAGGGAGTAGGTTCGGTGCAAGACAGGCCTACATGGCACGGCGTGTGGAAAAGAGGTTATTAATTTGTAATTTCATTTCTCTCCCCGGGTCCCCTTTGTGGGGGTGTCGATACAACAGGCGGACCTCACAATGAAGCGCACGTGCGTGCCACCGCGAGCAACACGGGCACAAGTACCTGCGCACGTTGTATCTTCACGCCTTGATACGCCGGAATCACATAGCTGCGACACTACACATCCGTCACGGCAGGTAGAACCGAATAGATAGTCAAACACAAGACGCGTCTTACGTTTGCACGGCGGAAACTGTCGCACAATCAGCACATCAAACAGGGTGTGCATCGTTGTAAAACGAAGTTCGACTAACTTTCCCTACAGTGGAAAATTTACATCTGACAAGGTGAAAATTATTCGCTACCAGCCGGATTAAACTCATGAGATGTACATCAATACGAGTCGTGCTCGAACGCAATGATCTGTTTACCATTAAAATTGTAACATCAAGAATGGCGAACCTGAAGGACACAACATGAATGAATGCAAAGAGCAGGGTAGCAAATTGGCGTGATAATTGTTCAGCCGAGTGGCAGTGGTGTATAAATGGGCTACTGACTTTAGGCGTAGTGACTTTAGGGCTAGTAACTTTAGGGCTGGTGACCCTAGGGTTAGTGACTTTAGGGTTACTGCCACGTGTGAGGGGAATGAAATTTTAGGGCTAATGTCATTAGGACTACTGACTTTAGGGCTACTTACTTTAGAGCTAGTGACTTTAGGGCTAGTGACCTTAGGGTTAGTAACTTAAGGGCTACTGCCAGGTGTGAGAGGAATGCAATTTTATGATTTTGACTTGACGGCTACTGCCGCGCGCCCTATAAGTGGAGGTCGGAGATCTGCTGTGAGGAAGTGGCATTAAGGAGGACTTGTTTCTCTCGGATCGGCTCGGCTCGGAATGTACCTTAGAGCTTAGCCGATTCGAGCGGAAAAAGTACGCGCCCTGCTTTATATTTCCTCGCCGTTCGTATGCACAGACGGATATGACGCGTCGAAGAACCTTTCTATTTTCGACTTCAAACCGCCCCAGCCAACGTCCCCCTTGGTGTAAACTGTCGTGCTGTAAATTCAAATAGTCACATCGAAAATGTTTTTGGTGACGTGATTTGCTGTTTTCGTTTTATCGTGCTCGTTGGATCTATTATACTCCATCATTACGTATACGCTACGTTCTACCTAAGCTCGCCATTCGTGAACCATAGTTGTCTACCTAGTTACTTACGCTGTTATTATTTCACTTTAAGCCTTAATACTCGTGTGCACCAGGCCTAACGTTTGCAGCCTGCTTTGCCACAGAATATCCATACATTAATCAAATCTCCGCGTCTGTCCTGAACTCAAACCACATGCCCGTCGTAACTTTTACAGCTAACAAAAGAGGGGAGCCACATCCACTCCCACAACCGTATATAAGTTTGAGTGGTCATACGCTTAGGTCATTTCTGAGTCTGCGCTTGCTACTGATATCCTAAGTACAGTGATGTATAGTATTACCATGGAAGCTGACATGAAATGTTTACCGGCCAGAGGCAACGTCCGCCACAGTTTGAGCCCCGTCGTGGTAGGAGGAGAGTGGCTGGAACAATGCACCATCGCGGACCTTCCCTCATAAACCACCTGAAACCTATGTAAAAATGGTAATGAATGCCTTAGTGACAAAATCCCGCCCTACGGCACAACCTGGCAGTACCTACAATGTAATGGACGAAAGTTACTTAAATCCTTGGAAGAATTATAGTATCCTGTCTGTTGTTCGAACGTAGCTCATTTCAGAGTTGAGCAGTGCATTATTCCGTATGCGTTCCGGGTTCAAATCTTTCGCCTTTTTGTATTTATTTTATTTATGTTTGTTTTTGGAATTATTTTTAAAGTAGGTTTCTGTGTTTTGGTTTATTCATTTCACCTAAGTTATAGTGCAATGTTGAATTAACGGCTGCAATTTGCGAAGTAATAGGACCGTTATACGATTCTGCAAATTGTGCAACATCGTTATGACGGAATTATGACACTAATGTTTTAAACTTTTTTTTTTTAATCCAGTATTTTAGTCGTATATGAAGTAGGCGCGATGCAAGCGTGAAGTGGTGAAATCATATCTAAGTTGTAGTAATACCGGTTTTGTGTTATTGTCCATATTTCAGTATTTTTAAAGATACTTTTCTTAGCATTTTTTACTGTTTGATAACACTCCACTATTTCAAATAGTTCCGGTGTGTTATTGAGGAGTCTTGTATAGCCTATTACTTGATTATCGACGATTGAGATATCGAGATTTCCGTCCACTGTTAAAAAATTCCGTATATTTACGGAATGTTTTACGGAAATGTACAGTGTATATACGGAAAGGCAATCCGTAATGATGAAAAGCGGAGTTAAGTCTGTAAATACAAAATACGGAATGTCTCCGTATTCCCTTTGGCTTCGATTTACGGGACGAACACTGCCGATTCTACACGAAGCTTTCTTCACCTCTGTAACAAGAAAATTATCTTTTCTGCGGCAGTTGTTATCCACGCGACTATGACCCAATCTTTCAAAAATTAAAAAATAGCGTTAGGTGTCTAATATTTGGCAACACTAAAAATACACTAAATTTAATAGAAATTGAATTTTAACTTTTGTTTTTTTAATATAAATTTAAAAGTTAAACCAAGGTTTTTATGTCAAAATTGTGGGCGAATGGTTAGAATCGTGGACTGCTAATTTTTTGACTCTGGTTCAAATCTCGCTTAAGTACAAGATATTTTAACGTTTTTAATATTATTTTTATATACGGTAGAACACCCAAATAACGAAAATTAAAAACATGTTCACTATCTCTTTTTTTTAAACGGAAAGTACAAAAAACTAACTTGGAAATTAATGGATATGTTTCGTGAAATTTACGGAAAGTCCGTTTCTGAAAATCAGCGTGTCCGTAATTTTACGGAGAGTTTACGGACACTTCTGGATAAATTTTTACCAGCAATTTTCCGTAAAGTGAAGGATTTTTTTTCTTTTAACAGTGAGCTCTGATATTGAAATGAACGATATTAACTATGCTGCAACTACTTGTTATATTGGAATTAATTATATTTTTTAAATGTGCGCAGTACTTGTGAGGGAATTGGATTATCACATAATCAAGAAACATAAGTCCGTATTTTCGTGTTCGATTATGAGTAGGATAAGTTGCATAGGAAGTAGGCGTGTGACGTTGCCCATGTAATAATGTAGTGTCGCGCTCCTACGACCTATGTAACTTGTCCTTCACACATGATCGCACAGTCCTATTTGCCAGTTCTACGCCGCAACAGAATACAATTAAATGGTATAAAAATACCTTTCCGGATATACGTGCAAAGGGCTTTCGTTTTACGATTGGTCCAGAGAAACTATTTATTAACGCCTAATATCTGAAATTGTAAAAATACCTGTGTGTATATATTGTATGAACAGGTCTTTTTACAATTTCAGATATAAGGCGTAAATAAATAGTTTCTGGAAGAATTTGATATCATACCGGGCAGTCAAACAGCATACCCACACCTCATCTGCTAATGTTGGCTGCAAAGGCAAGAGGTACGCATTGACACCAATGCAAAGCTTGTCGATTCCCAACTTGTTAAGTGTCTGCAGTGGTCATGTTTTACAGGCGTATGTGGGGTTAGTTATCTAATTGCCGCAAAAACCGTCATTTCAGACGGGACCATTTTTCGTTTCTTTTTTCTTGTTGTATCTTTCATACCAATTATCGATCGTGTTCACGCGTAGGCCTAAAGGATGCACCAATATATTGCACCAACACTTAAATACATGAATTCAACGCTCACCAAAATTTTTACACAGTCGTGAAGCCCTCAGAAAAATACTTTTTTTTTTTTTTTAAACAGGAAAACCTTGTTAGTGTTTAGCGAATAATGTACAAATAAACTGGAATACGTAACGCTCCTAAAGGAAGTCAGTGTAGGTATTATAAATGAGACTACCCTTATTTGTGGGACTAATTCTCACTGTTTTTGAAATCTCGACGCACAACAGCGAAGATTTCCTTGGGTGCCACTACGATGGACCTCTCGCATTTTCTTTTCCTTTCTTGCTATTCTAAATAACGTGTGTGAAGGTTGTTCGCTTACACTGTCTACTTCAGGAAGAAGTTCTTTGATAGCCGCGTAACTCAGGCGTTACGCTTAATAAACTGCCATAAACGTTTTTGGTAACGTTCGGTACTAACAGGTTCTTTTAAGAAAAGTGTCTTTCACCTTGCGACGTGAAATTTCGCGCCAAGATAATTTCGACAATGTGTAAGAGAATCTCACGGAGAAAGTCTATATGCGAATGTTCGTACTGTTGGCGCGATCCTGTAGTAACGTGTACGAGACCTAGAAATGCGGGGGGAGCTGAGGACAATGCAGGCATGCTCGTAGTGGTCCTGTCATTTTACGGCGTAATACTAAAATTTAAAAATGTCTTGCGCATCCCTAAATTGCTTCAAGTGTCCTCGACCAGAATTTTTATACCTAAAATATATTAACTGACTGCTAAAATTGTGCTAGTTTTACTTCCTAAATAGACATATTGGAAAGGGAATTGTGTACCATAAGAAGTTAAATGATAATTATATTATTTTCGTAAGTCGGTATTGCTAAAAAAAAATATTGAGTAGTTTTGGAATGCAACTTTGTTCTGAAGGGCGTTTTACTGTTTGGCGGTCCAGCCAGTGGTACTTAAGACGAAGATATCTTTAAACTATGCGGAAGACGTCCGAGTCGCCAGTACCACCTCGTTTGTTCGTTTGTTTAGACGAGAGTCGACTTGTGAACATGGCGTCCAGTGGAGAGTTCCACTTGGTCACAAGAGAAAACCCACCGGAATCCACTAGATTATTAAAAATCCTCTTAATAGTCCTTTAAATAATGACGATATGCAACACTTATATTTTAACTTAAAATATTGTTATGCACGGACTCCCGCGCCAAGCTCGGGTGGCGTGTTACCTGGTTATGCGTGGTCCCAGCGCTGTGGGGAGACCCACCTCGCCCTCCCCGCCCCCCGTCACCTTCACGCTAAGTCTCCGCGGCCGGTGAAATGATTTTGACAGCCGACCCCACTGGCGTCACAGTGCCTCCTCCACCCCTATCAGACGAGTCAAAGACTTGAGAGAACGAGCAAGAATCTTCTAGTAATCTCCATCCTCGGCGAAACCCATAATGTGGAAGATTCTGGTCCAGCGCCGACGACACCATAAATACCCCCTCCCCCAGCTGGAGAGTAGTTTGTTAGTAGCCATTTGGCTGAAGTGCGGTCAACCGGTAAAATCTGTTGCAGTGAGGGACATCTGCGGAGAGGACTAACGACGGAAGACGCGCATGCGTGTGTGTATGTGGTGCGTGGGCGGATGAGAAGACGTGGTACCCAACGAGTAGAAGGCTACTATTCATGGGGGGGGGAGGGGGAGGTGGTTCGGAACACTTTAGAACATTCCGGACTGGTGGAATGTGGACTGCATTAGGGTGGGACTGTATAAATGTGTGATACAGACTTTACTACTGTATATATAGACAAATTTTAAACATGGTTATACAATTTGTTTATTAATTCAGTAGGTTTTTTTTAAATGTGCTTTTTATTGGGAATGACTTTAGTTATTTGTTTGCATTAATTGCTATGAGGTGACTGTAAGTTGTATTTATTGAACTGAGTTATTGTGGATAGTAAGTTATAGCTCTTTGTTTTGAGATATTAAGTCGAAAGTATTTTATTTGTAATGTTTGTAAATTAATTAGGAAATTATTATTAACTATTATTTGATTAAGACGTCCATCCCTTAAAGAACCTGACTAGGCCTACTGACTTCGAGAAATTGGGACAATAAGAAATAATAATAACCAATTTTTAAACTTAATTACATTTTATTAAATGAACATGTTAAGTCACTGATTTTGAAATGTTCAGAATTTCAGATATAAATATACATCATGTTAACAACGCTAATTAATTGTTAAACGAGAGTAAATAGTTAGAATTTAAGGATACAGTTAAGAGGTATTACAAACTTTCATACTATACACTTTCACAGCATCTTCAACTTGAGCACTTGAAGAGATTGCTTTTCTTTCGGTTGGAGGTCATCGATTTTCATGGTGCCAACTTTATGCAGAATTTCCTGGAGTATTTCAAAATTAAGCCACCAATTCATGTTTAGGAATTACAATAGTATAATATTAACCACTTTTTCACTTTGGCACTTTTGAGCTCTAGTTAGTATACGTTTCTTTCTAGAAAACAACCCAGCATATTATACCGGCATTTTTTTTAAAAACACGCTAGCTTATCCACCACACATTGATAACTATTCTGCCCGCGAGGTAGTAGTTGAAACCCATCAATCGTCGTGGAAAATCCACCGATTCGGCAACACTGCAGTGGCACAGAGTAAATAAATACGCAAAGACGAAATAGAGTAGTGGCTAGTTTGATGGTTGGCTGTATGAGACACTGGGAATCGCACTTGTGTCTGATTGGCTACTGCACGCTGAGAAAGGCTCCCTATTGGCTAAGCTGCCGGCTAGCGGGTAAGTTACCAAGCGCTGATTGGCGAACGGCGCGTCAACATTTTGTCGGCCAGTGACGCCATTTTGCTGGCGTGTGCGGCCTGAGTTTGCGGCACAGACTGAAGATGAGGTAGACCGATTATTCGTCATCTGCGCGTGTACCCAACATCGACCTACCCCAAAGAAACACAACTTTTCAAAGTCACATGGTCGACAATGAGAGTAGGGGGAGGGCACGCATTCTGGCACACTTTGGCCCTTATTGACGTGGGGTGCATTAGTTTAACCTGGAAAGGAGTCGGGAGGCGAGGACACCAAGGTGGTGCATCCCACCTCCCTCCCTCCCCACTCACCAACCCGTGACCTACTTCTATTGACGTAATTCTCCCGCCCGACTCCCTTCGCAGGTTAAACAAATGCACCCGCGTCAATAAGGGTCAAAGAGGGCCAGAAGCTGTGAAGTCCCCGTACTAATGATAAACGTGTTTGTTTTATATATTAATGTTTAAATGACAGGTTGGAAAGCGCTGGAGCGATAGGGGCTACACTGACACGCGCGCCTGATGTTCCTTCGCTCCTACGCGCAAGGCGCTGAACGGACTGAACGGGCGTGTAGTGCTCTCGTCGTGCCACGTGTACATATAAGAAGTGACCCTATCGTTTTATTGGTGGAAAGTATTTAACAAAGTTCAGTGCAGGTCCCTATGACAGTTCCCCAAGTTTCCGACCAGTGTATAATGAGATGTGGTAGTCGTATGAAAAAAACCGTTTTTAGCTATGTTGGATGGCTCGGGAATAGAATTTATAATGTGCGTGATGTATTGAGAGTATTATATGTACCTCGTCTTAAGTATGTGTTCTTTTCGTACATTGGTATTATAGTGACACGTTTAATGGTATGGTAAAAAGATACCGCGGATTACAAATACACTGCAGCACAATTCAAGCGACATGTAGGAGACGCCCTTAAAGTACTTGTTTACTAAAAGGCTGTTCAAGATAAAGTGAGCACTTTAGAAATGAACCTTAGAAAAAAGTCACGGCCCCTGCATGCATATATTTTAATGGGCGCACAGAGTGACATTCACCCAGTAAAGTTGGTAACGATGGATGGAAAGTAGTTCCATATCTTAACGTTGAATAAAATGTGCTAGGAAACAATTTGTGAAAAATTAAAATAATTTCTTTCGCTTTCTGATTTTTTAATGCTTCGAAATGTAAAAACGAGCGGATTTGCAAAGTATTTACTTTCTTAATAATATCACAGTTTCATTTGGCCGGCGGATGAATAAAGTGATGAGGCCCGTAACAATGTTAATTTTACATAAGGCGGAGGAATACACAACGTGTATACAAGTAGATTTAAGCACGACTTACAAAAGGGCTCATTTTACCGTGAACAGCTTATAAACAGTATTCTAATCTCAAATTCATCCCACGTCGTTTGTGCTAGTCGTATTGCCAGAAAATCAGTTGAGTGTTGGTACCTGCACTGCACGGAGACTGGTTGCGCGTAGCCAGCGAGATTGGTCTACCTCGTCTTTAGTCTATAGTTCGCGGCATGAGCGAGAGTTTCGCCTCTTTATTGTCATGTAGTCTTTGTGAAGTGGAGCGAGCGACACCCCAGAGGTGCTCGGCTTATGAAAGCCAACAGTGTATAGAGGCGGCACGCGGGCCGACACTAGAGCGTATCAAGACTCCCGCCAGCAATCTCATTAGCCGCGATCACGTTAACAACCCCCCCCCCCTCCAGGCCACCGCCCCACCCCCCGACCCTAATCGCGTTACACTGTAAATTGAGTCAGTTGAAAAAAGCGGCGCCGCTTTGTTTGATAACCCGGTGCAGCGGGCGGCGTTTGACGGCGAGGAATGGGGGAGTTTGCTGCCGGGGATAGAAAAACCCCGAGGAGCCTGGCACAGTCGATATTAGCGTAGGGAAATCTCAAGTAAACATGCCTAACTTAAGGACCCCGCCTACCTTGGCACTTTAAATTCACCGCAGTGTGTTTGAAACACACGTTTATACACTAAACTGTTATAGGCGCATCCCATGTGCTTATCTACGAAAAGAACACACACTTCATACGAGGGCTGTTTTTGTATAGAACTGTACAGAGTTTAGGGGCCACGGTGGCTGAGCAGTTAGCCTGCTCGCCTCCCACCAAGGCGATCCGGGTTCAATCCCCGGCAGGTTCACTCCGAATTTTCGCATGTGGGAATCGTGCCGGACGATGCCGTTCGTCGGTTTTTTCTCGGGTTCTCCCGTTTCCCCCATTTTTTAATTCCGGCGCTGCTCCATACTCACCTCAATCACCCTCATCAGCTCTCAAGACCTCGATGTTAAGAGCCACCAAAATCTCTTCACTGTACAGTGCTTATTAACGTCTCCAGGTGTTTGGCCTGATAATTTACCAGGGGATGGTTTACAAAATAACTTATGACCTAACGCCCATGTCTTACCTGGGATTCGAATCCAGAGCCTCCCGCACCACAGACCGACTGCACCACGGGAGGCCGGCACGAGGCCTGTTGAGTGCTTCCATTACGTCACGAAAATTAGAATCAGTAGCGTGTGGTGAACTGTTGCAAGGTGAGCTGGTGCTTGCTGACCGCTGTACATTCTCGGTGCACGCAACAGGAGCCAGTAACCCCCAGTGTAGTCTAGGGAAGCAGAATGCATCCCCCGACCACTTACGAGCGAGTAGCAAGGGACCCATTACACGCGTACTGTGGTGTCACCTACCGAGCTACGTTTTAGTGGTGGAAGTGTAAATTAGCAAGCAACAGACTACAGCACACAGATAACGTCAGCTTGCCTTGCAACAGTTCACCACACGCTCCTGCTTGGAGTTTGAATGAGAACTTGGAACTCAAGTTTCTTCTACCAAACCATTGCTATTGACAATATTCTGCATACCAGAATAATTGCTTAATACACCTATGTCGTTCGTGCTCTAAATGCTACATTTAGGCATATTGAAATCGAGACTACTAATTCATGCATTCTGAAGTATTCGTTGAAAGTGAATTCCGATTATGCGAAAGAGGACATACTTCTTCAGGGCGCACGATACTCTCAGATGCAGTGTGCTTTATTTATTTATGGCTAATGTAAGAGTGCGTTGGGGTATAAATTAATGCTTGATTCGTTAAGTAAAAAATACAGATATTCCAAACTCAGTATAGCAATATTAGGTGAAAATTTTTGCCAACATTATGGACATGGCGGATTTGGTGTGATATCGTGGTCGCCAACAAATACACTAACTTATATACATAATAAATAACCCGGCAGGAAAGCGTACCCTAGAAAAAATGTCTGTATTTGGCGTTTCTTCAATTTTCTACGCAAGCTGCCGAAAACATGCCAATTTAATTTACCTTATTTAGCATTAGTTTATGTTGGAGGCGCGGTCACTGCAAGTCGGAACATGTTTTTAGAATTGCGGAATACCAAAACACTGAATAGGGTCTTATGATGATTTGGATTACAAACACTACCAATTCGACTACAGTCACAATGAAGAAGAGTACGTCTGGTGGACCTGTGAGTGACAGTTATGAGATGAGAGATTTGGCCAGCTCATAACAGCGAGATCTTGAGAGCCGATGAGAGCGAAATGACATGAGCATTGAGCAGCACCGGAATGGAAGGGCGGGGGAAACGGGAGATCCCCGAGAAAACCCTCCGACCAGTGGCCTCATCCGGCACGATTCCCACGGGCAAAAATCCGGGAGTGGCCCTCCGGGGATAGAACCCGGTGCGCCTTGGTGGGAGGCGAGCAGGCTAACCGCTCAGCCACCGCGGCGCCAGTGACAGTTATGTCTGTGAAGGGTGTACCGAGTTGTTTACGTTTGTTGCTCTACGACCGTATAAAAGGCAAAACTTTTTTCCCTCTTTATCGTAATCAGAAATTAAATATTTTTTTTAATTCGCAGTATTGTCTTAAAATTAATAAAATTTCTGATACAATAGAAGTGCCTAATCATGCCTCGTGAATACCAAGCCATATAATAGAAGTCTCAGAAAGTAAAAAAATATGGATTTCGTTGTTTCGATCAGTTCGTTTGTATTTTAAAAACTTATCCATCTGGACTGATACATCGCATGCCAACAGTAGGTAGAGTGATTATAATAAACGTTCGAGTATTCATGGAGATCCCCCAAATATTACTGTAACGCAGAACATTGTGGCGTGTGGGATTTTTCTCGGGATTATTCTGTTTCATCCCTCCCTTCCATTACGATGCTGCTAAGGTTGATTTCAAAAGTGTTCACTTTACCGTGAACAGCTGTTATCGTCCCATCACTAGACTCCCCTCTACAAAGAAATTGTCTGCGACAACATAGCGTTCTTATACGAGATATTATCAGCAGCATCGAATTCATGGATATTCTAGGCTTCTCTGTAATGCGTATTACAGTAGGTTCGCGTAATTAGCAACTTCTAAAATGACTGCCTTAAAATGTCTTCACCATCTGTAAGACATAAGTCAAGGAGGCTGCAAAAAATATTTGTACTTGAAATTGCAAAAATAGAGTAGCTAACATCATACACTTACTTCAGCTAACTTCATTATATCGTTTCTTAGCGAACTGTAATGAGTATTTGTAGACAGTAACTTGAGGCAAATGTCACTGCAACTACCTCATTTTCACACACATTATTTTAAGTTCCTGACAAGCTTTTATAGGTAAATAAGATATAGATTTGTGATATTAATTTCGCATCAGTCAGTCACGTAACACTTGAATATTTTCATTTCATAGTAACGTGCAATATAAGAAATCTACTTTCCAATTTTAAGCATGGAAATTTTAATGTTATGCCGTCAAGGCACTTAAATATCTAATAATTTCACTCTTTCTCTTGACCGACGCATGAATAATGTGATGAGGTCCAAGGCAATGCTAATTTCACATGAGGCGGAAGAATACTTGACGTGCATACAAGTAGATCTTAAGTAGGGCTTTCAAAAGTGGCCATTTTACTGTTAACAGTCTATACTGACTAGTATTAAGATGTATACACATGACTATGAACATCAAGATAAGCGTATTCAAGTGTCGAAAATAATTTTTTCTAAAATTTTAGCATATTACTTTTTTTTTTTGTTTTAAAATGAAATAATACTTTGGGAAAACTACGAAAATAGCGGATAATTACTTTAATGAACTGTTAAAAGAATTGAATCTTTGCTTACTGAAATAGAAATTTAACAAAATTAATCCAAACATTAGATATGTCAATGAAGCTATTAAAATAATAATATCTTTCCGTACGACAATTAAAATCGAACAAAATTAATACATTAGGTCACAGCTTGAAATAAGTGTCCACGTCACCAGAAAGTCATGAAAATATTTTCTTGGTAATTTTGTATGTTGTTCACCCGTATTTCACTTTTAACATTTGAGATTAGAGTCAAAATAGCTAAGCCAAAAGTTAAATATTCATTGCAGGCAAACCAAGTGTCGTATTTAAAAAAAAAAAAAAAACTGCCAACATGACAGTTCTGTGAATTCAAGATACACTTCAACCGAAACCGAAACTTGTAAAAATAAAATTTTGAAACTTATACGAATCTACGTTTTAAGTAAATTGTTTCATATTTATATTAAAAAAAAAAAAAAAGGTTGAAAGTAATTTTAAAAATGATTCGGTATTTTATCAAGCTTTTATTGATGTGTCACGAAGCCATAAAATAAAGTCAGATATAAGTATTTTTTTCTCACTTTACAGGCAGGAGTGAACGAGATACGCGAAAATCACGAATGTTTCCATTGCTTGTGAGCCGCTCGCGCTGGTTGGTCGCCACAAAACTAACCAGGCGTACCGGAATTAACTCGGCGACAAAAAGCTGGTCGCTGTACGTGCCCGGGTTTAACGAGCTGGAAGCCGGAGTTGGAGGATGAAGCGGCCCGGCCGTCGGAGGTCGGGTTGGCGGAGGCAGGAGGTTGAAAGCTATCGGGACCCGGTAATTGGAGCAAGCTGCGGGCGTTTGTAACAGTATCCAGAACCTCCGGCGCGGTACTTGCTGTCCTTAGCTTCTCCCGCGTCTCAATCCGGTAATAACAGACCCGCGTCTCTCGACGGAGACAAGTTACCTTCTCTCTCTCTCTCTCTCTCGCCGACCGCGCTTGCCTTGCGCATAGCGCGCGCTCTCTGTCAGGCTTGACGAAGGGGAAGGAGGGGAGGGAGAAGCGAACCGCCATCTTGTCGCTCACCACGCCCCTATCTTGCCACCACGAGTGTCTTTTATATAGACACCCCCGCCAGATGGCAGGCGGGTAGCGCTAATTTACATGTTCGCCTGTTTTTGATGCTTTTGCGCCGCCGCCCGCCGTGTCTCTCCCTTCACCGTTGATTTGTTCGCGTCGTCGCAGAAGGTTTCGTATTTCCCTTGGCCTTCTCCGTCTCGCGTCCTCGCTTCCTCCGCTCCTTGCCCCTCCTCCCACGCCGTGTTTCTCTTTGGCGACACCGCTCCAGGAGGAAGGCGGCGCAGCAATTACTCTCGGGCGAGATGTCAACTACACCAGACGCGACTTGGCCGAGAACATTTTTCTTAATCTCACTCTTGCATCGATTTTACTTTTAAGTCGAGCAACACAAATTCAACACAGTAGGATGTCCTTGACTTTATGAACAATACCGTTCATAGGCTGTTAACGGTAAAATGAGCACTTTTAAAAGCCCGGCTTAAGATCTATTTGTACGCACGTTGTGTATTCTCCCACCTTATGTAAAATTAACATTGCTATGGGCCTCGTCACTTTATTCATGCTTCGGTCAAGGGCAACGGTATAATTTTTAGAAGAGTAAAAATTTTACAAATCTGCTTATTTTTACACTTCGATGCATTAAAATTACAGATAACGAAAGAAATAATTTAAGTTGTCACTTTCAATTCGACGTTAAGACATGGGACTATTTTCCCTTCACCATTACCAACTAAACTGGGCGCATATCACTCAGTGTACAAATGAAAATACATGCAGGTAGGAGCAGTGACTTTTTTCTAGGGTCTATTTCAAAAGTGCTCACTCTATCGTGAACAGCCTATAGTAATGTTTAGCGTCGCTACTATGCAGAGTTCGTGACTTCCCGAAGCATTTCACTGTTTCCTGAGAGAAAGAAGTGCTACCACGTATTACAAAATACATTACCCCTCTCGCTTTCTCACTATATGCATACAGTGATTTGGTAAATTTGCGAATCATTTCTTGAAGTGTAAGTAAGAAGCCTTGAAAAACAATTGAACCATTAAGAAGAGACATAAAGCATGCAACCCCAAACCTCAGCAGCTTCAGGTGTAAACGACGTGTAATTTTTCTGACGTAACGTGGTCATGCAATTATGTTAATTCTTGGTGGAGACTAACTTTCACCGCTTTGTACCTGGATACACGGACAGGGTTATATTGTGTTTGTGATATAAGTTTCTTAAACAAACTATATCTTATGACCAGACAGTCTGTTTCCTTACGAAAAGAAGTAACACACAATGTCAACGCTTAGATCCCGTAGTAAATTTTGTATGACGGAAAACCTAAACGAAAGTTTGGAACCCTGTTCATAGTGGCGACAGTCCACTTGGTGTGCGTGCCATTGTAGCCCTTTTCACTTCCTTGCTTGGAGCCATGGTGGCTGAGCGGTTAGCCTGCTCGCCTCCCACGAAGGTGATCCTGGTTCAATCCCCGGCCGGGTCACTCCGGATTTTCGCATGTGGGAATCGTGCCCGACGATGACGTTGGTCGGTGGGTTTCCTCGGGGCTCTCCCGTTTCCCCGCCCTTTAATTCCGGCGCTGCTCCATACGCACCTCAATCACTCATCGACTTTCAAGACCTCGATGTTAAGAGCCGTCTAAATCTCTTCCCCCCCTCTTCCCTCTTCCTTAATTTTGTGTATAAAAAGCGGGACATATTTTCAGGCAGACGGGGGTCTGAATTCACTCTTCAATAATTTTAAAACACATATTTTATTGTTTGTAAACACAACAAGTAATATAGTATTGTTGTATGCTGACACCTGAGGAGCGTATCTGAGTTGGAAGTCTTAATAAAAATAATATTCAAAAATAAATTGGTTTTCTAATTTATTCACTTCGCTATTATTTACAGTGATAAATTATCTGTCTCCACTTTTACTCTTTCTATTTAACAGTGAGCGCAATAGTTAATGTCTATTCAAAGGGGAATTAACGTACTTTTTAATTGTCTCTGTTGGTTACAGTCAGTTAACTCATACTCATTATCAACACGTGAGCAGTATATTATTTCCATTATTTGTAATGTCTTTCACTCACGCATCTAGTCCAATAGTCCAGCCTGCCAGCCGCTCTCTTCATAACTTGATACTCGCAGTTGCAGACTTCCCTTCCACTGGTCATTTCTCGCTGCTCGTATTCTATCGCTCGGAACTCAGCCACTCATTCTTCAACTCCAACTCAATACTAGGCCCGGAGGCCTACCGCAATATTTGTAAGAGTCGCGCTGAGAGAGCGAGGTCAGTAAACCCAGAACATTCTTCAGATAAGCACAAAAAACATTACAACCAGGGTCCGTGGCACACGTCTGTAATTCGAGATCCGTCATTGCCTTGCCTCCGCCGTCGCTATCATATAACAACTTTCTGTCCTGTTCGCTCGCTCGCGTGGGATGCTAAGCAGTGAGAACGTAAAAGTATAGATGCTATTTGCACATAAAACCAGCGTCACTGCTGCGTGAAGACAGTTGATAAAACGTTTGTTTTATTAACTTTTTTCTTCGGGTCTATAAAACATACCATGGTAAGTTGCTACAACTTAAATTACTCAGTGGTCAGTACTAGACTGCCTAATAGTGCTTGTAGCGTTGAGAGCGTATTTTTTTATGAAAATTCTAATGCGGAAGTAAGCTGATACAATAGATAGCAAACGACAAGTATTAGTGACGTTTTAGTTCACGATGACTGCGTAGTTGGTCTGCCACAGCATAAGACATTAAGGGCCGATTTCACAATGTAGGCCTATGGTTTTGTTCCGATTAAGGTCTGATTAAAATTAAGTGTTGGTTAACGACATATTCATTTTTCTCAGTACATGGGTAAGAATAATCAACGTTTAATTTGCCTGTTATCGGCAGTTTCGTTGACTAATCAGAACACTTACACGAAATATTAGTGGTAAATATTGGCCTATGTGAGGTTATATTTCTGTATATAATCGCGTATAATGTCAGCAAAATATTTAAATTGGTTACTTGAGGAAGATGATGACAAAAGTGTTGATTAAGTCAATCGGACGCGATTACGGACAATAAATTTTTCTTTAAAATTGGTTTTACAATCATGAAAATACGATTTCGGGAATTTTGGGCGATAATGGGTGCCTACGTATTCATGAAAATGATTAAAAACTAAGCTAGAAACATTAATTTGGCCATGAAATATAAGGTGAAAGTGTATCAATTAAATTTGATATGACTCGTTTTCCAAAATGACGAGTTATTGTAGGGCTTCAATCAATGCCATAACTTAAGAAAAGCAGGGACAGGCTGTTGAAGAACCAAATTTTTATTTCTAGATTTATGAAATACCAAATGAATTGAAAAATACTACTCGTAATGTTTTTTGGCGCAAATATTAGGATTTTAATTTAGTTTATTTACTCCTGCGTATTTCAAAGAGTCACTTTAACATGAAGTTTGGTTTGATCCGAAATTTTTATTGAAGACCCATAAGTATCCTACCGCAATTCTAGCTGTTTTAACTTAAAATTTCATCTCAGAAGTTAAAAGTAAATTTAGTCTCTTGAACGTCCGCGCCATCTTGGATACATGGAATTTTCGCCACAGACTGCAGTTCAAGTGGAAAAGTTTGGGTGGCTCTAACATTAACGATGGCTTGAGAGGACTACATTTCAGACTTTATTTTATGTTTTAGAGCTCGGCAAAGGAAAAAAAAAAATAAATAAATAAAATTCATTTTACATGTTTTAAATCAGTTACTGCTTGACTGATGTTGTTATAATCGTCCTCAACGAATAGTCACTTATTTCTTATCAGCTGTCACCAGTGAAAAGCTAATAGAGCAGAGTAGCTATAACAATTTGATAAAGTTTGTTAGAAGTTTTTATTTATGGTCAGTGGTGTAAGTTACGCTGATAAATTGATAAATCCAAAGAGGCGGGGCTGTAGTCCTACACCGTAAAAATTATTGTATGTGGTAGCAGAATCTCCACTGAAGTCTGTGCATTTTTACATTTACATTGTAAATATACTTCTACTCTGCGTCCAAGTAAATTTATATATTAGTAAAATAGCATGTACAATGTGTTATCAATTATAATCACTAAATGGCGTCAAGTTACTACTATATAGAAGAAAATAAACAGTAAGTTTCGTGTATTTTTACTCCAAGACGAAACCATTTATACAGACATTGCAATTTTAATTTCACTAATACAAAAGTAAAATCAAAGATTCGCTGTTGTATATACGCATTGTTTGTACATTTTTCACTGCTTGATCAAGTAATTTTACCACCTGTAGCAGCTTTTTACAACTGTGCCATATTAATACTTATACTATGTGCATGTAGTTTTACAATTTTCATTGTCTTTTACTACATGATGTAACTTGTTAGTTACAAACACAGTAATAAAAAAATTATCTTGAAAATATGGATGTCAGATATAGGCCTGTAGTAGTTATATGCAAACAGCAAGTATATTCGATCAGCGGGAGTTTATTTTCTGTTTTAACATACAAAAGATGTTCGAAGTAGTTTTAGTCCCTACAAATAAATGGGCTTGTATACTAGTAATATATTTTCTCACATAAAATTTGTATAACTGCCGAATATTCGAATTACTTGATGTATGCATAACTTTGCACAATTTTAAATTGTGTAATTGTAAGTCCTATGTTACTGTTAAAAGAGCAAAACATTTATATATTTCGAACAAAACTTGTAGTTCTTGAATTCCTAGGAATATAAGTGTAAAATTACAAATACTGTAGGCTACTTGTTTTTCCAAATTTAAACATTTGTATGTGTAACTGAACACTCAGGAGGTACTCCAGAATACACCAAAATTGTAAAATTACACAGTGGAAGATGTAAAACAATATGTACTAGTAAAATACAATATTGAAGAGTTTTGGTAGAAGGGTTGAGTGTGTTTTTACACATACTTCAAATTGCATAAATTAACGTCAATCTGATGTATACAAATCCACACATTCGTTTATTTCTACGAAATACTCGTACTAACAGTTTTCCCAAAGAAAATTTATATAAAATTACCAGTAAGCCTACTGTAGTAGTTTTTACAAATCACACATCAAAAATGAAAAACTACCAATAATTAGGTTGTGTAATTTTAAATATATTTGTTACAGTGTACTTCAAACAGCTCATACGCGTAGGAAGCAACGTCCATGATCCCTAACTCATGTTACACTGATATTTCAAGAGCCATTTTGTATTAATGGGCTGTACGAGAAACGCGAAATAGGAATTGGCATTGCGACGGAGCACGTGCAGTGTGGCAAGATAACATTATAAGTCTATTTGCTGTGTATGCACACTTGTTAAATCAAAACGTTAAAAAAAATGTCATCCATGTATGACGTGTTTGGTTGTTTCTTAATAAAGCGTGTGTCACAAGCGTTTTACACTTCTGTTGAGATGAAAGTACCTAATTTTTGTTAAATTGGAATTTTTCTAATATTTTATTAACAAATTATAATATTTATTTTTTATATCTAATACGAATAAAAACAGTGAGATATTAGGTTTGTTGGTAATGCTTGGTAATAAATACCTACCTATTTCTTATATAAAATATTATTATAGCCAGTTCACGGAGAAATGAGCACTCTTGTAAGCCCTGCTCAAAATCTACTTGTATGCATGTTGTGTATTCTTCCCCATTTATAAAATTAATTTTGCCATGGGCCTCTTCACTTTATTAATGCTCAGCCAGGTGAAACTCTGGAATTATTAGAAAAATAAATATATAACAATTCTGGTCATTTGTATAATTAGATGCATTAAAAAAAACAACAGAAAGCAAAAGAAATAATTTAAGTCATCAGAAATGGTTAACTAACAGCTTTTATTCGACGTTAAGAATTGTAACTACTTTCCACCCCTCATTGCCAACTTTCCATGTCACTCGGTGCGCCCTTAAAAATATATGCAGGCAGGGACAGTGACTTTTTTCCAGGGTTGATTTCAAAAGTGCCCACTTTATCATGAACAGCCTTTACACCGAGTGCGCGATAATGCGACGCGTTGTAAGTCTTGTGTAATTTTCTAGACTAGCTAGCGTGAGGCGGAGGAATACCCTGGAAGTAGAACTTTAGCAGGGCTTCAGAAAAGTTGGAAGTAATCGCGAATGGATTATATATCAAATACGCCTACGTATAAGCTGTTCACAGTAACATGAGCACCTTTGAAAGCCCTGCTTAAGATCTAATTGTATGTACTTTGTGTATTCTTCCTCCTTATGTAAAATTAACATTACCATGGGCCTAATCACTTTTATTCATGCGTCGGTCAAGTAAAACGGTGAAATTGTTAGGTAGGTAAATATTATATAAATCTGCTCATTTTAGCACTTGTATGCATTAAAAAAACATAAAGCTTAAAACAAATAATTTGAGTTATCACAAATGGTTACCTAACACTTTATATTCGACGTTAATATATGGAACTATTTTCCATCCATCGTTACTAAGTTTACTGGGCAAATGTCACGTATTCAGGGGGCAGGGACTTTTTTGTAAGGTTCGTTTCGAAAGTGCTCACTTTACCGTGAACAGGCTACACCAATGCGTATGTACGGCGAGCTTGCAGGAGCGGCCGCCTCGCGGCGCCACTCGCGCTCTCTCTTGCAGGAAGTCGATCAGGCGTCGGTGTGGAGGATCGGCCAGCGATCTGCTAATTACCTCGTAATAAGGCCCCTGGCGTCGAGAGAAGGCTCGGTACTCGATCCATCACACGGCGTGCGGCAACGACATTAGGTCTGGCCGGCCCCCTTCGCCCGTGCAAGGCGCCGACCTTACGTACCGTAATCAACGGCGACTTATTACCAGCGAGCCCGTTATGCCAGGCGCGGCCTGCTATATGTACGCCGTACATTGCCGTCGCTGGGAGGGGGGGGGGGGGAGAACAGCGGTAATATAGCACCGCGACTTTCACGTCGCTTTCCCCCTTCCTTCCCCTGTTTTGTCCGGTGCCATTAGGCTTATCAGACCCCAACACTCAGCATACATACCGACAAAAAAAAACACGTCTTAAGGGAGAGGGGAACCGGACATGGGGTAATGTATATCTGGATAAAATATTACGCCGGCGACCTGCCACTGGCGAAATTGCACTCATGATGATTGTAGAGAAAGTTAACGACCGCACAAATAAGTCTATAATTTTCCTCTCGTTGTTTACAGTAAAAATTTTTTTTTGGACTTTTACAAGAAAAATCCTTGGAAATCTAGTTACCATGAAAATCCTTTGTAAATCTACAAACAGTTTTCTTGTAAAATCTGCAACACATTTTTTTTTAAATATTGAAAATGATAGCCGTATATTACAGCTGACATTAGCAGTTCCCTTTAACCTTGACTTACGAGCTCAGAACATATTTACAGTAAATATAGCAGCACGTACCTACAAAATATTTATTAAGTTAGTTGGTTAAAATGAATAATCGAATTTATTTTATTTTAAAAGTTCTGTTGTTCAGTTAAGAGTTTTGGACGTCTTTTAAACACGAGGTATTGAGAGCCGATTTGAGAGTTCTGTAGAGCTAGGAAACATTGAAGAGTTAATGAATAATAAGGTAGTGTTTTATTTATATTGTCGTTTTATTATGATTATTTGAGTTGTTTTAATTATTTTACGTTGTTCAAACGTGCAATATATTTCTTATTTCACGCATCCACGCTTTATATCACCCACATTTTTTGCACCAATAGCTAAATACGGTCTTACGTTGTTGAGTGCCCGCCATTTTGCTTAAGCTCGTAGAAACGGGTCAGTAAAGTACAGACATTTATTGAGGTCTATTACAAACACAACTCTTGTAGGTTGACAAACGAGTAGTTTTACAAGATATATATTTGCACTGTTACAAGCATTTGTAAAATTACTAAGAAATTCTTAGTAAAAATGACAATTTTTTTTACAGTGTATTTTGCTTACAGCAGATTTTGTTCATTCGTCATTACATTTATAATATAACACTATTTCATTCCTTGGTATAATATGTATGCCAGTGCCTTTTTGCAACTCTTTTGGATGTGTTTGTTGTTCCCATGATTGTGGTATTTCACTATAGGATATTACTAACAAATAGTATGGCAGGACACTGCTTATTATTAAGCCTCACCTTTGACCTTTTTGCGTAAATGCTTCGTTTTTGCGACATAATTTCGGAGTCATAGTCATTATTGACAATGAAATATTATAGAAAATTTATATTTTACTAGGTGTGTTGGTAATGCCTATATAAGATATAGTTCTTGTGGAAAGTATTGTTAAAGTGAGTGTGTATGAGTAAGGTGCACTTTCCCTTGGTGTAGTATTCTGGACTTGGTTAAGCTTTGTTTGTATGAGGCGGAGGAATATCCTGAAAGTAGATCTTAAGCAGGGCTTCAGAAAAGTCCGAGGTTACCGTGAATGGACCACATGTAGTTATTTCCATGGCAAAATATATTCTGTTGACGTACTAGGCAGGTTGACAGTCAGCTGAGTGTGTTTATGTATACATCATCTGTGGTGGAGGAGAAACACCGCTGTGTCCATGGAAACAGCTGTAAATATGATTGACTGCAGAACTGTACAAAAAAAGTGCACTCGTTCGTGAGACAGGCTATAAATATAATTTGTGGATATACAACCAGTTCAAAAGCGACCAAACTCTTCTACAAGGAATGTCGTTTGGTTCTCCAACACCGCTGCGCAGCTCATGCGCGCACTCTACCACTTCCCGATCAGCATTTCGGAACGTGCGCCGGCTGCGGCGGAAACGAAACGGGCCGCGATGCAAAGCTGCAATCAGCCGGCGACAGAGTAATGCGCGCATCCGCCGCGAGATGGCAGCACGGCCGACCGCGTGGTGCCGCGGCGACCATCTGCCACCCCTGCAGTAATCTGGTTCGCCGGCCCGTAAACAGATTAGCGAGCCGAGTTTGCATTCCTGCCGCCACTCGCTGTTTCAATTAGTCGCTAATGGAGTGCCGTCTAGCATCGATCTGCCGCACTGCCTGCATCTTGCTGTGCCATCTCTGTGTCTATGCCAGCACACGTTTTACTTTCAAACACTACTTCGTAAATGATTCTCGTACGCTCCTTCTACGTTTTTAGGGCCATAATATCTAAAGCGAATTGGCATTCCTCGCAAAATTTCAAGCACCGAGTGGTTAAAAATATGGTGGTTTTACTGCTGCATCGAATAATCACGTGGGCTGTATCCTCATTTATAGGCGCGATTAAATCACTGTATTTGCACATGTTTTCAGCACTTGATTAGCTAATAGCCGCATGCGCCCATACAACACGTCTGTCTCATCTCAGACTCTCGTCTCCACTTACCACGCACGCCGACCTCTTGCTGTTGAACAAATAACTCGTCCTTGAGGTCTCGGCTTTGTAGATCACAAACACAAACACAAACACCAACCAGTATTGAGTCTCATCAGAGGTCTGGACTCAAAATGTGCCGCCATATCCAGCCTCTTTTCAGAACTGTGGATCGTAAAAACCTACCATGACTTTTTTCTCCCTTATTTTAAAACTTTACAGTGCAGTAATAGAGACACTCATACACACACACAGCAGAAAGGAGAGTATCGAGTGATAGATATTTCTCCAAGATTATTTACAAGTCCTTAATAGGCCCATGTCATCGAGGCCAACTTTGGACTTTTACCGCTAGGAGTCAACTGTGACGAAACATGGCGTAGATTGGAGATAAGATGCTTTCGAAGTGTTATATTGGACCAAAACTGAGTGGATTTGGATTGTGACGGTGTGATGGAAGTTTTGCATCAGTTATCACAAGTTGCTTACAAGAATGTTATAACTAGAGGCCTGCAAAATTCGCGTGAGTATTTGGTATCAGGCAAAATTTCACAGTGCTGTATGTACTTGAGCCGGCGTCGGTTTACCATTGGCTGCTGCATAGATGTGAAGTCACTCCTTTTTCGACTGGATTGCACGTGATTGGACTACACAATTGTGAAGTGGCCATTCTCTGGCACAGGGTTACCCAGGACGTGTCAAATAAAGTACGGTCCAATGACAACCTCGCTGCAAAGATGCATATCTTTGAAATTTAACGTATCCTCAACTAATAACGCGAATTTTGCAGGTCTCTAGTTATAACAAATTCAATTGGCTGCCAGGTTGATCAGAACCACTGCCGAGACGGTGACGATGCGCAAGAGAACGAGACAATTTTTTTGAGGAAACTTCGAAAGCGGGCGTATGTATTTCAAGAGCTGGGAGCTGTAGATGTCTCATCCAGGGTGTCTGACGCTTCTTTTTGTCTGCATCTCCATATTATAGCAGACCAGCTGCAGTCTCTGACTCATCAGGATCAGGATACTTGCCTACAGTTCCGTGCGGAATTCCCACAGTGGTTAAACGGAAGATTACCATGGCATAAACTGAATTTTACTGACGATGCGGCATTTCACGTGCATGGCATCGTGAACATCCACAACTTATGCTCCTGGAACAGGGAAATAACCTTACAACGGAATGCATTCGTGGTTCGCCTGGTTAATAAGAATTCTCCAGTACCCGCTAGAAATTTACTCCGACCACTAGCACTGTTATTTTCTATCGGCGTTAAATGTTAACGGCAATTTTTATCATAGACTAAAGATGAGGTAGACCGCTTATTCATCTTCTGCGCACGTACGCAACATTGACCTACCTCAAAGCAACACAACTGTCAAAGTCACATGGTCAACAGTAATGAACGCGTTTGTTTATATCCCAATTTTCAAAAGACATGCACTTTTATAGGAATAAAGTACTTTCGCCAACTTGAATTTAGTCAAACTGCATTACAACTTGGTTAGAGGAAGTGTAGTTAAATCTCAAAGCATTTGTTTTCTAATCTGTGTTCTAACTTGAAATCCGGTCCATGCCGTTTTTTGTTTGAGGTGTTGGCAGAAAAGCAGTTTGATGTTGAGACACGGAGACTGATTGTGCGCAGCCAGCGAGATCGGCCTGCCTAATCTTTAGTCCATGACTTTTATCAGAAAGTGCAGAAGTTGCAGATACCACAGTTGCTGGAAGAAATTGGGGATTTAATAATCCCACAAAATTGAACCACCGGATATTTTTAGAAGTCATTACCATCATTGCACTTGCATACAACTTTCTCTGAATACTGGTTGTTATAGCATGCAGAGCTACCAACCGAAAAAAATTAAAAATTTAGTAGGTACTATTATACACACATCTAGATACCGGTGGACTCCAGCAGCCTTAGGATGCCGTTTTCTTGTTCGGTCCCTCGAACAAGCATGTGAGTCCGGTTTCCTTGCCCCATGAGTTAGAGATTATGGAAAATCGCGAAAATTTTTTTGAGCCAGCATAACACTCTAGAACAATCACGAACGTTTTGCCTTATAGTATTAGACTTCTCATTGGCTCAGTGAAATGGGGCATAGTAGCTGTAGCTATAGGCTGTTCACGGTAAACTGAGCACTTTTGAGGGCATAGTTACTTTTTTATTTCAGCCACTTTTTATCCTGTAACTACCCTATTGTTAAAAACAGATATTTGCAGTGTAAGTTATTAATATAGTGTGTATATTCCAAAGCACTAATAAAATAAAATATATTTATTTGCTATTATTCCAAATGAGAGGGCTTTCAAAAGTGCTCACTTTACCGTGAATAGCCTATACACACATGCATGACAGCGAATAAGAAAAAAAAACTGTTGGACATATCTACAGTACGTTGAATCCTAGCAAACAGTCAACTTTTCCCGCGATAAACTGTCATCTTTACCCATGAGTTTCACACGTTTGAAACGACGGACACTGAGTACAGGAAAAAAAACTATGAAAAGTTGATATGTATAATTGATTGTTAACTCAATATGTGAAAGATTTATCATTTTTGTTAGTCGGCTCAGCTGTGGAAGTTCAAGGTGGACCATTCACTAAAGGTACAAAAGAGTTGCTGGCAACGATGATTACAATTGTACTATTTATTTTGGAAAAACGTTCTCACACAACACAACACATATCATGAACAGCTTGCTTTGCTGTAATTTTTTTAATGATCGCAATAGTTATTTAATTATTCTACATCCTACAATTGTTGAGGGTTTAACTGAGAATGGTAGTATAATCGCTTCCAAGGAATCTTAATATGCTCTGATCACTATATGTTCATTCAAATATGCAAAAAACAATGCATAGATTAAGTTTTTCAAAGAAAAGTAAACGAAAACGAAACTCATGAAAACTACTTTTAAAAGGGTGGCTTAAAAAAAAAAAAGTTTTCACCTTGGATTAATATTTTTCCGTAACATCTATATTAAGACTATCGCGCGAAAATGAGTTTGTGCTAGCACAAAATGTTTAGCTTGATATATTTTGTATTACTGTGGTTCACTTTCACATCCATAAACACAATTAGAAATAATGTAAATCATTACTTATTCCTTTGGGTTCCAGAGATCAAAATAGTAGTAAAAAAATATCCAAGACTTCTTTCAATGTACTGAGAAAATTTATGTCCTAGTAGAGTCACGCGTTAATGGATAATATGGAAGAAGTTAATTAAACGTGGCCTAGAAAAAAACATAAAATCTTCTATTTTTGCTTTTCTAGGTGCCAGATTTCATTGCAGAGGTTTCGAATCTGCATCGTTATTACCGCATCGCCCCTTTTGGTATGTGACAATGAGTAGAGGAAATGCAATATAACAGGGTGTAAATTATCTTTTCGCACTTAATGATTAGCCTATCAACAAACAAGAAGTATTAGAAAAGTTTGTTTGCCGGTATGTGCTAAGGCCGGCCAATTAAACAGTCCCCTCAGCGAGCGTACAAAACGGTCTTGTCGAGGGCGCATTGTCTGAGAGAGCCACCCCTTACCAAGCCGACAGACAGACCGGCTGTGAGAGAGTCAATATTGATCCCCGCATTTTCGGCAGCGGAATTGTGGAAGTAATTTCCACCATCCCACCCCCCCCCCCCCCCACCCTCGCGCGCGCACAGCCGGCTCGATGCATTATTCAACACCTGGGCTGGTAGAGACGATAATTACTGCAGGGTGTCGCGGGAGAGGGGTTGGCGGCCCTGCTGCCGAGTCCAACATGGCGGCACGCGCTCTATTTACACTGCGGCCGGGGCGCAATTTCCTCGCAGCCGCGTCTCGGAAGTGCACAATTCCCCTGCCTCCCCCCTCGCACCGAGTGAGCTGCTCCACCTCCACCTACCCTGACAGTCATCCCCCCGCCCCCCTTTCGCCATAGCCCCTGCCACGTTTTTTGCGCGACCACTTGACTCGACGACTAGCCTAGTGTTTGTACTGGCTGTCGCTACTGCAGACCGCTACCTTCAGTCCACGACTACGGCCGCACGCACGCGCGCACACACACACACACACACACACACACACACAATTTTCCCATATCCTCACAGTATTCTCCTACTTCCCTTTTTTAAAAATTCTTTTTACGAGTGAAAATATCGTATAGTTCTTCGTTTACTAGTAACCGGCTTACCGTCGATTTTATGGCGATTTCTTGAAGTGAATATGCCTGAAACGAGACCGACACGAGGGGTAAACGCTATTCACGGTAGTGTGAGCAATTTTTAAGGCCCTCCCACAAGGAATTAACCACTAACAAACATGTTTTATTGCAGCCCCAAGCATTAACTTTTGAGAGTGGTGAAAGTATACGTCGTATTTATTAGTCACATTCAAATGTTGATATTAAAAGGAGGCAGAAAAATAAAAATTGGCTAAAAGGAAAATTCGGAAGGGCCTTACAAAAGAAGTGCTTACTTATTCGTGAACAGCCTATCTCAGGACGGAAACGCCGTTGACACTGTAACGTTTGCGGGGCGCTCCAGTCCGACACTATCTTTTCATGACTAATCTATAGTAAAAAATAAAACTGAAGGGTCTGTTTGCTATTTCAAAACTGATACCAATATCAAATCGTAATTTGCTATTTAAACAATGTTGAAGCATAACTAACTGTTTTTAAAATTTTGGTCTGTCTGTGTATCTGTCAGTCTGGATGTTTGTCCAGAATAGGCTCCGAAACGGCAAAATCGATTTTGATAAAATTTTCAGATATCGCAGAGTTTATTTCTATTTAAAATATGCTCTTTATTTCATTTCGATATCTCAAATAGTTATGAAGTAAATCCAATTTTTCATATGATTCTCTTTATGTTTCATATATTATTTTTTTGCAAAATGATTATTGCCAAAAAGCATTATTGAAACAATAGATTTTTTTAAAAAGAATCCTAGATATAATACGCACCATAGAAACAGATACATTAGTTATTGGATAAACATAGTAAAACAACATCAAACAACCAACATGAAACTTGAACGAAGCCATATTTCTATTTTAAACATAAAAACCTTGGCGAAGCGATGGTGGGTTGTATTTTAATAACTCCATAACTCAAGCGAAGCAAAATTTCTATTTTAAAAATTTGTAAACAAATACCAAAGTCCACGCGAACGAAGTCGGAGGCACTGCATTAATTTCCATCTAAACATAAAAAGACATTTGTAAATTCTATTTAATAAATATAAAAAAAAAAAATTAATTCTTTTTTTTTGCAAATGTCAACTTCAGACAAACGATTTTTTTTCCTTTCTTGAGAAAACGTGTCTTTCAATAACATGCGTACACGAACACAGGTTTTTGGATAAACTAATTTACTTGGAAGTATCTTTAAAATGAACACCTTTATTTTTTGAAACAGCAAAAGGAACACAAAATTACATCTCGAACGTCTGTGAGCGAATGATTGGGAAAGGGTAAAGAAATGGATTTTTATGAACATCCGATCTTTTTGCGATATAAACCGAGGCAAAGATTTCAGCGAGCCGACACAAAAATAACGTAATAGGCCTACACAAATTCTCTACGGTTTTCAACAAGTGAGCACAATTTTTTTTCATTTATTTATTTACGATCGCATCAAGCGTTTTACCCTGCGGTAGCTAGTTTCTGAGAGCGTAGAAAGGATTGAGAACATGGGGTATTTTTCAATAGTATATTTTAAAAATTATTATTTTTTTAATACTTAAGCAAAATCATGTATGAATAAAGTGACAAACTAAGTGGCATTCCAGTAGAAAGAGTCTGGTTTAGGAATTCTTAAAGAGCGGACCTTAAGCAAATCTCTGGTGTTCTGTTCCACATTGATAGCCATACACGTAGGCCCTACATCTATGAACTGGACTTAGCTGAACATAGTCATAGGATGACATTCAATACGCTCTATAATTTCGTACCTTTACAAATATCGGCAGCAGCAATAAATTTGTCCTACGTCACTTAATATTTCGGTAAATGATGTACTTCTGAGTATCACACAAGCTGTACCGAACTACAAGTTGCAACAATTGCTGTTGACGAAAATTGCAAGAGAACTATTTTTTTTTACAGTAATGAACTTCAGTTTTAATAAAATGAGTACTTTTGTATCGCGACCTCGATTACAGAATCGCGTTTATTTTACTGTCGAATCATGTAAGTACAGAAACTCTTTCGAGTCGTACAAAGAGTTGTGAACTACACATCCATATAGAATGCACATTCGGGTTTAGAACTCTGCTTTGCATACAACCATTGTCAGTGTCTCAGTTTTGATCTGTTAACTAAACGTTTAAAGTGGTGTCTGGTATTTTACTAATTATTTGACAAACACTTAAATAAATTTTTATGCACGACGTGCAGTATAATGATGACTAATACCATGAATGTGGTAACCTATACATAAGTATCTTGTGATCTTCAAAAAAAAAATTCAAATAGCAATATCTGCTGAAGTCGTGCTGTTTGGACGGTGGCCAAATCCCGAGAAGTGTCAGGAATTTCTTAGATGCATGAAATTTCCTCGCCATTCCCCCCCCCCCCTCATTTTTAATGGGAAAACATTGCGTATTCCCTACTTCATAGGGACCCGTGGTGACTGAGCGTTTAGACTTCTCGCCTCACACCAAGGCGAACCGGGTTCAACTCCCGGCCGGCTCACGGCCGGATTTTCTCAAGTGGGAATCGTGCCGGACGAAGTCGCTGGTCGGCGGGTTTTTCTCTAAGATCTTACGTTTCCCGCGACCTTGCGTTCCGGCGTTGCTCCATCCTCACCTCATTTCCCCCTCATCAGCTCTGGAGACCTCGATTTTAAGAGCCATCCAAATCTCTCAGCTCAACTCGACCCTACGTAGTAGGCCCACTACCACGATAGAAACCACAATCACTTCTCGTGAGTCCAAACAGGCATCATTTCCACCTCATCATGCCGTAAATATATGCACAGAAAGCCATCATAATGAGGTACTTGGGCATCCGATATCACGAATTTTGCTATCGTTATTTGATTACAATACCTGTGTCTTATATATCTATAGTATTGTTTTCGACAAAATTCTGATATCGGTAATACCAATGTAACTAGTTTAACGTTTATTTCTGGAATATTACATTATTTAGTTGGTATATGAAAAAGCGAATATACACACTTAAATTTGTGAAGAAAAAAAAACAATATTATGATAATTATGTAGTCACTTTTTCAATACTGCATAATATTATTAATTATTAATGTATTTTATTACTTGGCGACCGATAGCGCCTATTATTTCTGTGTTCTTATTGTGCTTACATTTGTAACGAAAGTTAAACAAACGGAATGGCAGAGAAACCAGTTCAAACCCTCATAATCCTATTTAATGACAGAAATTGCTGTCCGTATATGAATGCAAATGTTAGCACCACGTCAGCCTCCATGCAGTAGCCAATGAGACACAATGCCCTTCCCCAGAGCCTCGCGCAGCCAATAACATAATCGATACGCAATTTCATCTCTAAGGCACAAATATAAATTTTAAATAAATTGAGATTCTTCAATGTTTTTTTTAAATAAAGGCTGTTCACGATAAAGTGAGAACTACAGAATTGAACCTTAGGAAAAAATCACTGCTCCTACTTGCATATATTGTAAAGGGCGCGCTGAGTGACATTCGTCCGGTAAAGTTGGTAACGATGGATGGAAAGTAGTTCCATACCTTAACGTCGAATAAAAAGTGTAAGGTAACCATTTTTGATAACTTAAATTATTCCTTTCACTTTCTGTTTTTATTTTAATGCATCGAAGTGTAAATATGAGCAGATTTGTAAAATATTTACTTTCCTAATAATTTCACAGAGTCACTAGACCAACGCATGAATAAAGTGACGAGGCTCATGGCAATGAAGATTGTACATAAAACGGAGGAATACACAACATGCATGCAAGTTGTTCTTAAGCAGGGGCTTTCAAAAGTCTAAATTTTACCGTGAACAGCCTATATCAATAGTTATGGATGTATTGAATTGGCGCTGTCATCGCTAGGCGGTAAGGGTGCTTGCGCATGGGATACAGCTCCTCTCAGATAATAATAATAATAATAAAAAGAGGACTGTTAAAATCAATACTCAAGGCGGGGGAAGCGCTCTTCCCACGCGGGATTCCGGTTCAGAGGTATCTGCATCCCTTGCTCTTCCCGTCCTCCCCCTCCTGCTTGCATCTTCGATTCACTCGGCAAACCCAGGCAACTACCTTACTCGTAAAACACCCGAAAAAAAAAAAAAAACAGTCGCAGGGCACAGTTCTAAGCACTACGGTCTTCGAACAAGGCAGAGCCTATTCTTCCGCTATGCACTGTTAACATTTTCCGTATATTTATGGAAATTCTTACGAACATGCGCAGTAAATATGCGGAAACGCAATCCGTAATGGCGAAAAACGGAGTAAGTGCTTAAATACGAAATACGGAAAAATCTTCGTATTTCCTATAACTTCGGGTTTCAGGCACGAACATTGCCGAGTCTACACGAAACGTTCGTCTCCACTGTAACCAGAAAATTATCGTTTCTACGGCAGTTAAGGTTATCCATGTCACTAAGACCTGTTCTTTCAAACATTAAAAAGTAGCAACATGCGTACGTAACACAGCAAAACTAAAAAAAAAAAAAAAAACACTAACTTTAACAGAAACTAAAAAAGTTGCTTATGTGACTCATATAGAAATTCAAAAGTTATACCAGATCCACCACGTAAGCATTGTAGGTAAGTGATTAGGGTGGTGAACTTGCAACCTCTTGATTCGGGTTCAAATCTTGCTTAAGTGTTTAAAAAAAAACCTTTACATATCTTTTTTATACACAGTAGAACACCCACATGATGAAAATTAAAATAAAATAGATATAAAAAATTATTTAAACTAGAAGTACTGAAAACTAACTAGTGAATTAACAGAGAGGTTCCGTGAATTTTACGGAAAGTCCGTTTTTGAAAGTCAATGTGTCCGCAATTTTACGGAAAGTTTACGGACACCTCAGGATATATTTTTACCAGCACTTTTCCGTAAAATGAAGGAATTTTTTTTAATAGCGTGGAATAATGTTATGTTATTAAAATGCCTGTCGTGCGATAAGTATTGTTGCGTGCACCTGGCTTTGCTATGTTCGTGACTGATGGAGATCTTGATAAACCAAAAGATCTAAAATTGTAGTTCCTAATTGATCTACAATTCTACAAAAATGTACAGCTATTTCTTCCACAATCTATTATAATTAATTCGGTTACAATCCTCTGTGCAAAACTAATAAACCATTAGTGAATACCTAAGAACATTAATCAATGTAATATAATCAGCTCTGCTAATAAAAGCGATTGTAGCTTTAATTCTTTAAATCACTCTTTTTGCATCGATGTGCCAGTCCCTTGTGATCTCCCACCTCCGCTCCGACAAAAAAAGTACATAAATTGTGTGTTTACAATTACAGTGAATCTGTGATTTTACTTTTTTGGAAGTGAAAAAATGTCCATTCACAGTGGTGAAATTACAATTGCGATGTCTGTGTAAATGCATTTACAGTGGAGAAAAAATACACGAATGTTGCAGTATTTTCTGCTACACAGTAATTGTGATTTTACATCAGATGTAAAATTAGTTTTACAAGGTACATGCTATTTGACTAATATGTGGGATAAATTTACTTGGATGCAGAGTTAAAAAAAAACCTAAAATCACACTGAAATCAGTGGAGAAACTGCCACGCGCACACACACACACACACACACACACACACACACACACACACACACACATATATATATATATATATATATATATATATATATATATATATATATATATATATATAGAGAGAGAGAGAGAGAGAGAGAGAGAGAGAAATTATACACACATTTTTTACAGAGTAGAAGAAAACTGCAACCATGCGATCTGAAAGAGGGTCACATGATCCGTCTCACGAAATACGTAAACGTTTCCATTCTCGATAAAAAAAATAATTTTAACTGCCTCAGCATATACCAGCAGCATCTTTGGAAGAGTCCTAGGAGCGCTACTGTAAGGACGACTATATCACGCATGTCACATGGCCTAAACGCCTCCGTGCACAAGAAACCGAATTGGCAAATTCTTTCCGTCAGCAACGTGCCTACAGCGAGAAAAATAATACGATTACAGGAACCAAATTTCTGTAGCCACAACCTATTAGACTGTTAGTATAGGGACATCAATCGAGGGGTTTGCTGGTACAGTCGGAATATTGTGCACGGAGATAGCAATAGCAACATAACGGTCTGTTATGACCCTGGCTCTGAATATACCTGTAACTATACATGCAGTTCCTATAACGGAGCGAGGTGCTCTTGCTACAGAACATAGGCCTATTGTTCCTTCAGTAGAACAACCTGAGCAGTATTTTCGTTGATCCCGCAACAAACATATCTTTAATAAATAAACAGAGCATTCTGATAATGATGCCTGAAGCTCGGTTGCTGCCAGCCTGAAACCGATCGGAGAACAATTCCGTTCCACTCCTCTGCTGACTCTTCAGTGTATGTGAGATTGTCATCAGTCATCGCTGTGTTTATGGCGTTATTATAACGAAACAGGTATGCTTCGAAATTATGTACCGGAATCTTCATAAAAAAAAGTATCGTAAAAACACCTTGTTTGTCACTATTTGTACTATAGAAAAATTATATTTTAAGATAACAGCGGAGAAACTAACACTTAGAGTGCACAGTATCTAAATAAGTTTTTTTTCCCATTGGAGTTCTGCACTCCGTTTGGTGGACTAGGGTGGAAGCCGCTAGAGCTGATTTTACAGGACGCAAAATTGTTTTCACGCGAGACCTCGCATCAGAAATCTCCTGCCAAAATAACAGGAAAATTCCTTGAGAAATCAGTTCACAGATAAAACTGGCAGCAGCGAAATACCTACTTGCAAGAGGAAAGTTGATGGCCTCGGAATATCTTAATTAGCCAAAATTCTAATAATTAAATATCGCGAACACACGCTGTTTTTACAGTAGTGGCTGAAATACAACAGGATGTTTCTTGTACTCGTACAACAATATCACACCGCTATCTGAACTCTATTCCGGTTCCAAAACTAAATTTTCAAGCGTTCTTCACAATGAATATTTTTCGCCTGATTCCTATTTGCAGAACTACGTTCTCCGCTTATCTAATACCGCTATGGTTGATATGGGATGGTTCCACGACTAACAGAGAACTACCATGCAATAGAATCACTCGCTTCGAGCAAAACTCTCCTGAGAAAAAGGATATCTATCTCCTGCGTTGCAGGAAATATTCTCGTATGGGATTCAGCATGAGAGTGTAAAAGATGCTTAAGGCTCTCGTCTACATTGGTGCCTGACCTGCGTTGCAATGCGTTTGAGTTACATGCATTTCCACGAAACCATTCAGTGTGTGTCCAGTAAGCTTATCTACGAAAGGAAAACACACTCTGTCGAGGGGGGGGGGGGTTGAGTAGTTTCGAAATGTCACACACATTAACACCATTTCAGAGTACTCCAAAACGGCTAAAAGCGTTGTACCTTAATATATACATAAAAAAAAAAAACTACTCTAGGGCCCTGCATTTAACATTCCTACAGACTTTCCACCAATAAAATATGTATTAGGATCACCGCTGAAAGTCCCATAGGTACAGTGCGGGCAGGTATCTGGGCGCGTGAGCTCCCTAGTCTCCGCTCCTCAACGCTCACACGAGCGCAAATAACTACCGGCTACTGTACACTCAGTGAGACTATAACACTCTACGCCAGTTCAGAGCCTTGCGCTTAGCGGCGATGATGCACTTGATGGGCGTGGCAATGTCGCCCTTATCGCCCCCGCGCTTCTCGGCTTCGAACGCGGAAAAAAAAAACTTCCAGGTAGGTGGGGACCTTAAGTTTGTTAACAAGCGTAATAGAGAAGAGTGGGCCGCGGGAGCAATCGGAGACGTAATTCCTGCTGCGGCGAGACTTCTGCTAACCAGAACAGCGGGTGGCCCCCGCGGAGGCACCTGTTGTCCGGGACCGCCACCACTCCACGATATCCCAGACGCGACCGCTGACGGGCAAATTACGCGTATCCAAACGGGCATGACGTGAAGCGATTGACGTGGCAATTTTTGCCCCCGCTGGCATCCCGGTAACTGGATCGACGCGAAAACAACGGGCGCGCCGTCGTCGGCATGAAAGCGGCCTGATGACGGGCGGTGGACAAATGATCGTCGTCCCCCGGAGAGCGAAAAGGATCACGTTACCCCTCCCCCTCCCTAATTGTACCGTGGACGAGACCCGGGGATCCGCTGGCCCGTGAACCCGGCTATCAGCCCGTATTCGGGCTGGCCGCCGTGATCCCCCCCATATCCCGTTACCGCACCGAACTCCGGGCCCGCGGGCACAAAAGACACCCCCACCACCCTCCCCCGCGTCATCGTGGCCCCCCTGCCGCGACGTAAAAATAACAGTTTGCCGACGCATTAGTTCGGAAACACACGCCCCGGGGTCCGCTTACACCGCGGGAGGCCTCCTCCATCGACGGCGCAACTATTTTTTTTTCTCCTGTCCGGAGGGTTCGTCGGGGGAGGGCTGCCTGATTGAGAACACGATGATCGGGGCAGATGGCGTGGTCGAGAAGGACGTCTCACTTGCAAGACCCCCTTCGGCGGCGACCTGGTTTCCAATCTCTTCTCCCCTGGAGCACTTCCTACCGTCTGCGAGGTATACTGTACGTCCGCCGCATCGCACATTGATTTATCATTTAAACGTTTGCGCTTTTCTTATAACGCAAGACTAGTAGAAGGAGAGGTTGGACCGAGCGATCCGGTTTGAGTAACGGTACAATGAGGGGTGCGCTCTGATGTCACTACGGCGCAGAGACAGGCTTATAGCCGGCTCATTGTAAACTAAGCACGTTTGAAATCAACCTTTGTACCTTCCGTAACCTCACGTGCTACCACACACACCGACATGCACACTCCAACTTAAATATGCAGAGAATAACAACACCTTGTATTGCCAGATACAGATAGATAAAACGGATGTTTTTCTGTTTCATGCAAATTTTTCACACGGACCGGAATGTTATAGGCTATGCACAGTAAAGTGAGAACTTTTGAAATTTGGAATAATAGTCTTTCTCTTTTGGAATAATAGTCTATATATATATATATATATATATATATATATATATATATATATATATATATATATATATATATATATATATATATATATATATATATATATATATATATATATTATGACTTAACGTCCAAGTGCTGTGGAATATACACACTGTGTTTATTAATTACATGGCAATCTTTATTTTTAAAAGGTGGTTGAAGGATAAACAATGGCTAAAAGGAAAATGTAACTAGGGTCTCGAAAGTGCTCGCTTTACCGTGAACGGCCTATAGTAACGCATTATTGTTCATTGTCATTTCACGTTTTCATTCGACTGAAGCATTAATTAAGTCATAAGGCCTGTGGGAATGTAAATAATACACATTTCGGAAGAATTCGGAAAAAGTGTCATTTATGTAATATTTCTACACTGAAAAAGAAATCAGCAGAGAGAAGTGACGACAGAACAGTTCTGTAATCTTGTTTCGTGGTAGCAGCAGCCAAATTTTGGTACATATCAGCATCAGAATATTCTGTATTTGTTTATTACGGATCGTTTTATTGTGGTATTAACATCCAAATATAGCCCGAAGTTGTTTTGTAGACAATGCTATTTGTTCTACAGTAGGGGCAGTGAGCTTTGGTGTAGAAACTATAGTCATAGTTTCAAATAACAATTACAGATAAGAATACAACATACAGTTATGTTGCTACTACTATCCGTTCTCTGCGTTTGAGGCAAAGAGGCTATGGACTGATAAGGGCGACATTGTTTCCCGCATCAAGCCCGCCATCGCCTCTAAGCGCAAGGCTCAGAACTGGCGTGGTGTGTTCTCGTCGTACTGCGTGTATAGGCTGTTCACGGTAAAGTGAGCACTTTTTAAGGCCCTGCAGAATTGATCCTTTTCACAGATTTCTATGTTCCCACCACTTTTAATGCAATCATTGCCTTGCGACAAACAAACGCAGTGTATACTTTTCTTCACTTCCAAAATTTAATATCTGAAACGGCAATTAATTATATTTATTAGTGGTTAATGTCGGCTAGAAGGGCCTAAAAATGTGCTCACTTTACCATTAATAGCTTATACCTATGGGACTTTATCAGCGGTGACCATTATTTTAATGGTGGAAAGTCTGTTATTGGCAGGTTCAATGCAGGAGCCTTGAGTAGTTTTGTATGTTTATAACGCATATATTTTGAGATACAGCGCTTTGAAAAAACGTTTCTATTAATTTAGGGGTACTATGGAATGGCGTTTCTTATGTACGTGACGTATTGAAAGCACTCAACAGCCCTCGGCTGAAGTGTGGGTTATTTTCGTAGGTTAGCACGTTGTACGCACGTTTAATAGTTTCGCAGAAAAACGTGAATTTCTAACACTCCGTACCGCAGTTCAAGCATCGTGTAGGAGAGAGCCTTAACAATATTTTGATGGTTCCAACGACCTCTCTGATTTCTGTCTATATGGGTTATGGGTACGAAAATTTAATTCCCACAACAGTATTGTTTTTTAAGTGTATTTTTTCAAGTCTGAGCTGGTTTTTTTTTTTTTTTTTACTCTAAAACTTCTGTAGCAGTAAAGCAAAACTATAGTAATAGAACTGATATAATTCTTCAAAATCTCATTGAAATAAAACTGATTTTTTTTTTTTGCGATAGGTATTACCTAACAATTTATAAAATACTTGGTAAGGTTAACATTTTACTCTTTCAGGCATACAATAGATTGTAATTGTAGGTGTTGCAACGAACAAATGTTTTGTTTGGAGTTGCACTAGGAGGCTGTTAACGGTAAAGTGAACACTTTTGAGGCCCTTGCTAATTTTTCCTTTTATCCATATTTTATCATTTAATCACCTTTTTAAATAAATATTGCCATGTAAGTAATAAACACAGTATGTAGGGAATTTAACTCCACTCGTAAGTTAACGTCTATGGCTAAAATAAAATGTATTTTCTGACGACCATTCCAAATGAGAGGGCTTTCGAAATTGCTCACTTTACTGTAAATAACCTATACCAGTATAATGTTCCATTACTTCTCAGGACTTGGAACCAATAAAAATTCTTTTGTGTTTGATGTTATTGGCAGCATTTCTTATTGAGACTAAAGAGTGTAGTCTATAAACAGCGAATCGTGTATCTCATTACGCGAAGTGTTTCCTTCGTTAGATGCCGTTTTCAGTTGTGCAGCGTCTGAGATAACAGACCACCATGCCTCAAAGGTCAATGTGTGAACCACATTTAATGCAGCCCTGGTATTTCCTAATATACTGTTTGTGAGAGGTTGTCCGCTGTCGGTTAACACGTTCTGAACATCGCGTTTCCAGAGGCGGCTAGCAGTGGTCGAGAAATAACCTTTCCATCACGTGGTGTAATGGAGCGTAGGTATTTGAAGGTAGCGCCTGTACCTCTGCATGTCTGTAACTTACCGATTGACTGCTGAGTTTGGTATCTTATGGGTAGCGTGGTTCAGGAAACTTAGCAATGTTTTACGTTTATGCATATTTATAAAACAATTGCCTCACTTGAAGCTAATAAGAATTCGTGTCAGTAAGTTCATGTCGTGCTTGGATTAGTGACCTTCAAATTAAATATTGCATCGCCTTTTTGCAAATTTTGTCATAGTACTATTTTTTTTCAGTGGGTAGTAGGGAAGAGATTATCGTATAAATTTTTCCTTTTGAAATGGTCTTGTAATTTCTTTTGAGTCGAGTGTTTTACCGGCCAGGTAAGAACAATGGTTACCTTCAAGTATCTACACATAGTGGTTACAATTCTGACGTGTGTTTCAATAGCACACGTGCCCGGTCTAGTAATGTGGCTATCGCTGGACAACCCACCAGTGATTTGTAATGCGGTAGTGAGAGCCCGAAGCTGTACGGAGGTGTGGTGGCTAGAGGCCTTGTCTGTCAAAGAATGGTAGACCTAATTAGAGGCGCTAGGGGCCATCGTATATCGAGATACGAGATGGTGATAAAGGGTGCGACGTGTGAATAGCAAGTGGTGGTCACATTAGTAAGATCACATTTTTAAACACGTGCGAAGATCGTCCTTATCGTCCCCCCTTAACAGAACACACCCCTCCTCCACTCCGCGCACGCAGCTGAAACTGAAGAGTTGCAGTCCCGGGAGAGATGTTAGAGCGAATGTAGACAGGAAAAGCCCAGCATCTCAGGATGCGTGAAGGGAGGCGGTAAGGGGCGGTAAGGTGAGTGCGTGAAGAGACTTGAGCGTCTCTTAATAGCGAGGTCTTCAGAGTCGCTGAGGGCGAAGTGAGGTGAGCATGGAGGAGCGCCGCAATAAAAGGGTGGGGGAAACGGGAGATCCCCGAGAAAACCCACCGACCAGCAGCATCGTCCGGTATGATTGCGACTTACGAACACCCGGAGTGAACCGGTCGGGGATTGATCCCGCTTCTCGCGGAGGGTAAGGATAAGCCAAGTTTTCGGAATATAGCTTCCGCGAACACAGGGGAGGGAATTAAGACCACGATCCTTCATTTCTACAGCTTTTGCGATAGCTAATTTTTCGAACTCAAACGGGAGCCGATATTCTAAAATCCTCTTACAATTTTGTTACAAATAGTTTTTATTATGTAGTCTAATTTTTTCAACTCAGAAAACTGTATACTTTTATCAATTTAATTAATTAGCAAAAGTTTTGTGAATTTGATAATTAGTTTAAATTATATTTATTTTGTGTTGAAAAAATTACTCCTCGTTATAAAAACTATTTTTAACAAAATTGTAAGAGGATTTTACAATATCAGCTCCCGTTTGGGTACAAAAAATTAATTATCGCAAAAGCTGTATAAATGGGAGATCATGACCTTAACGAAAGGGTAACGCTAAGCCAAGTCCTCCGAACACGGCTGCCGCGCACGCAGCCGACACTGGAAAGGTGCGGGAGCTCCAGGAGCGAGGTTAGAGCGAATGGCGCAGGGACGCCCAGCAGCGTCTCGGCATGCGTGACAGGTTGAGTGCAGAGGGGTGAGGAGAGGGGTAATCCGAGCCCTTGGAGCACCGAGTGGCTCGCGGCAGCCGCCGAGTCCACCCGACACCGAGCGGGCTCGGCAGAGCGTATAAACGGGCCCGCAGGGCAATCCCGGCCCCCTCCAGATGCCGTCACAAGACCTGCTGCCCTTCTAGGGTGTCACCTGTAGGCCCGTCCTCCAAGTGCACCTCGTCTTTCGGGGTACCCTCAATGTCCTGTATTGTGTACGGGGTTATGTGCGCATGCCAGATGCGCGCACACTTACCAAATTCTGAGTACAGCTCCAGCACCCAGCAGCTATATTACTGACAGAGCTGACAATTAATTACGCTTGGCAGTAGTAGGGACGTAAGAATCCTAGATTTGATTGGTCATCGGCAGGCGTACTTTCCTAAGATTAACCTGGGAGGGCCTCTAACATGAGGATACTAAACTAATGCTGTTTGTGGTGTTTCCTTAGGAGGCAGTGTCAATTGCGGTGCCAATTGGCACCATAATTAGCACCTCAATTGGCACGGCCTCCTAAGGAAACACCACAAACAGCGCCAATTTAGTATCATCCTGTTTGAGACCCTCCCAGGTTAATCTTAGCGCACTACGCCTGCCGATGACCAATCAAATCTAGGATTCTTACGTCCCTACTACTCTTGACTTCACTTTCCCTCGACCATAGAGTAGTAAAGAATGCAGAGGTGAAACGACCGCTTATTCTACGAACTCCATCCACAGATACCAGCAAAATGGCGTCATTGACCAGCAACACGTAGGAACTCCGTTCGCCAATCAGCACCATCGTGGTTCGAAACTCGATCCGAAACTGTTGCACCATTCGTGTTCAGAGCTTGACTGGAGATCGAGATGAAAATCGCTTCGAACCGTCGACTTTGGAGGTTTGAAATCTCTATCCGAGATTAGAGAAGAATACAAGTCAGTTGAAAACAGATTTTATGAATTTAAAAGTACTGTTGAATATATTTATTTACTAGAAATAATCTTAGTAATATTTAAATTGTTTGAAAATGGATTCGATTGTTCTTTACTGTTGTAAAATGTAAAATGAGACAATTCACAAAAGCTTAAGACCAAATGCATTTATTTGATTGAAGATGTAAAAATGTTTTGTAAAGAGAGAATGAAATTAATGCTTAGCACTCCGAGCAAACATTACGTAAAATTGGAAAAGCCATTCAGAATATCATAAACTGTCCTCATTTTCCACACAAGCTAACTATCACATTGAATCTTTTGATCACGAAAGAACAGCCGTCGCCGACAGATATAGTTTGAAAAAACGCCAACAGATAGAACTAAGTACAATTGTTTTCTTGGGAAATTAAAACATCATTATACGCACTTGAATATTATTCAGTAAAATTAGTAGAACAATAATTCACTTAAAACAGATCAAACATCACACATCTTGTACTATCTACGCTACTTTCATCAATAACATTGGCATTAAAAATAACGAAAAAAGTGTGTATATAGTTTTCCAGTCAAACTAGACAACAAAAAAGGAAAATTTGCACTGCATTCAAAATGTATAGTAAAAAAACTTATAGGGTCTTCCATTCCTCATCTTTCTGTTACGAATAAAACGGGTCCGTTTTTGACATTCAATGACATTCAATTTGTTTTCTATCAAGTCAACGATTACTCTTTTCTTCTTTTCTGTAAAAATATTTAGTTTGGAACCACTTGCAGGTTCATCCATATTTTGTTTCCATAAAAATAAATAATTAGCAATTGCGGAGACTTGATAGAGAATATTAGGTAAACACACAGATTGCAATACCAAAAAAGTAGTCAGAACTCCTATTGCGAAAACTACGCTTACATTCATGACTTCATAATATTACGAACCAATAGCAAAATTTGTCTCGTACATAATACCGATCTCTCACTTTGGAACCAAGATCGACGTATCGGAGATCCAGTACCGTGCAATTTGTTGGTGCAACACTTTCACAATGGAACGAAAATCAAACTGAATCCTGGTTTGTAACTAGGATCATGCGATCTCGGATCGGGGGAAGATGTCGGTGCAACCGGGAATAAGTCAGCATCCCAGCCAATAGGGAATCTCACCCAGCACGCGGCAGTCAATCTGACACAAAGCCTGTTAACAGAGCCTCGGACAGCCAATCAGTGAATGGGATACGACCATATCAAAGGAACCACCACGACATTTCGTCTCTAGATATTATCTACTCTGTGCCTCAACAGTGGGATCATTAGAGATGGAGTGTGTAGTTCGAATACTCAAGGAACTATTCTGGCATACACCTGGAGTGATTTCGGAAAACCATGAAAACACCTTCTTAACCGTAAAACACACTCCGATGACGCAATGCATGTCGTCACCAACGTTTCTTTCATTCGAGGGAAGCCATGATATTGCTATGAATTAGTCGACGCCTGAGCAAGCCAAGCAAAATGCAGCGACGAGTCGGTAACCTGGCCAGGGGGAAGAATTCAAAACACACTGCAACGACTACAGTTTCTAAACCGTAGCATCGAAATGCTAATGGATCTCCCCTCCCAGTGTCACAGTATTCAGGACACTTTGCAACACTTTGCACGGGATGTGTCTGTGGACCCACGACGAGAACATCCTTTATTTAGCGGTTTTCACAATAGAGCGTCGCGTCCGACGCTCGCATTATTTTGCTTCTTCACAATAGAGCGATGGTCAGACGCCGGCCGCCGGCTACACAGACCGTGCGGCCATCTGTTATCCTGCAAGGAAGCTCGCAATGAAAAGCTCAAAACGAACGAAATGCAATGAAATTTCTTGCCATTTAGTTAGTAAAATCGTTATTTTTTTTTAGTGACATACACTTTTATTTAATAAAAGTATTATATTAAAATTGAAAATGATTTTGTAGAACATAAACGACTCTTCAGGGATCGGAAAACATACTTTTGTTTTCCTAAAGGTAGGTAGAATTGATGTAAATTTGAACTCCAGTTAATATCTCTGCAAAACGTTTGTTATGTATATTTTCATTTGTTCTTTATCTTAGCTTCTAGCCAGCTTATTTATTATGAAGTACAGAAATGTTATTCTTCTTATTCCCTGACGCTGGCGACGAGCGTCAAACCCAATGTTCGTCGCTCGTGCGAAGCTCTCGACGGTCGACGCTACCTCAAGGCTCTGATTGGCTGATGCTCGACGCGACGCTTCGCAACGCTTTATTGTGAAAACCGCTTCCGCCGCTTCCCGTCATAACATTCAGCCTACGGCAACGGTACTTTTGGGTTAGTCATATATATTGTACTTGAGAGGCTCATCGACAATTTCTTCCTCACTCCCCAACAGCTTATAATTTAGATATTGCCTTATATAGGCCATTCACGATAAAATTGACAAATTTTAAATTAACTTCAGGAAAAAGTCACTGCCCCTGCCTGCACATATTTCAACGGGCACACCGAGTGACATACGCCTAGCTAAGTTGGTAGCAATTGATGGAAAGTAGTTCTATATCTTAACGTCGAATAAAAAGTATTAGGTAACCATTTGTGTTAACTTAAATTATTTCTTTCTCTTTCTGATTTTTTAATGCATCGAAGTGTGAAAATACGTAGGTTCGTAAAATATTAACTATTGTAATAATTTTACATTTTTTCTTAACCGACGCATGAGTAAAGTGACGAGGCTAATGCAAATGTTAACTTCCCATAATGTGGAAGATTACACAACGTTCATGCAAAGTAGATCTGAAGCAGGGCTTTCAAAAGTGCTCATTTTACCGTGAACTTTCTATAACTATATTGAAGCCGTGCTCAGTCTTATATAACTTCAGTTCAATTACCACAAAACTTCCCTAGTCCCAAGAAATATAACATAGGGTAATGTATGCAAGGTGGAAGGGGTTTGGCATAAACATGCATATACAATCCAACATCCTCAAGGCGTGTCCTAAAATGCACGGATGCGTACGAAAAGGAACACGAAACACGTAAACGGAATGAGTTGGTGAGTCGAGATGAAACAGGGTTAGTGTGTAATACACAGAAACGTAACGATTTGCAACTAAGAATATAAAAAATTAACAATGGGATGTCTGTAACTGTATTCATATTTGATTAGATCGGCTTCACCAACATTTATTATATACTTCCGCAGGTCGCAGGACTGTTCCATTACAGGACTTTATAAACAGTTCACTCTTCTGTCTCCTAGCTGTTCTCATCCATTCAGGTCTAAGTCATATCTCATTTACTCTAAAAAGGTACGTATAATGGCGAAACATAACATTTTAGTTATTAATATTATGGTACAAAAATTACATTCATTATGCAGTACTAGCTGTTAAAAAATTGAAATTATTTACAGCAGGTATTATGACTTTAGTAAGTATTACATTAAGCCCCAAGGAGAAGATAGATTACGTTAAGCACTTCTTGCCAAGGACCTGATAGTATGTTAGTTAATTATTATTAGGTTATCAATAAGCATAACTGAGTTGTTGAAATAAAATAACAGGTTATAAAAATGACTATAGCTCAGGATCGACAGAAGAAGAAATAAATGAGAATTAAATATAGGCGCAGGACAGCATAATGCCGTACTTATTAAATACCACACAACAAAATTTGCGACAACTCCAAAGTAGTAATAAATTAAACAGTGATGACCCATATTCGTCTATTGTGAAGAAGTGAGTATCTGAACATATAGTTCCCAAAAAAGGCTTGATGTTGCTGAAATGAGGGTGCTTAGAAAAATAACAAATCGTATGTTACTAAGGAAATATGTTAGAAGCGAGTGCTGCCATATCTGAACCACCGGGTGGATAGCTATTAAATCAATGCATGGTCTAGGGGCGCCGAGATTTCTTTCGTTTGAGGAGGGGATACAAGAAATAACATTTTTTGGTCAACCTTTATGTATAGCAAATAGTTCGTATGATGTGGTAAAACACGCGATCGAAGTCACTCATATTGCCACTAGGTTAAACGCACTTATAAACACAAATTACACCTGGTGTAGACAAAGGTAGGCCCCAATACTTGCTTCACCTACCAAGCAAAAATTCTTAGTTTTCTTGTCATATTTCAGTCTCAGAGGAATTATTAAAAATGTTTGATTATAGAAAATCTACATTTTACAAGTTGTTAAATACAGTCGTGTTTAACTTTTATTGTGTGTTATTTGCTGGTTGCAAAAAGGCAGAAACACATACATAAAATATAAATATGTTCTTGACTTTTTACAACTAGCAGATGTCACATAGTGAAAGTTGAGCACAAAAATATTAAACAAATGTAGATTTCGTGCAATCATTAATATTCAACAATTACTCTGAAACAGTAATCGTGACACGAAACGAAGAATATGTAAGACGTGCATTGTTTCCGTCGTAAAGGTGTACTGTGCAAATTAGAGTAGATCTGTAACAGTGGGGTTTTATTACACGCGATGAAAGCCCACAGATTAAACTACGCCCGTATCTATGTACTTTTCTCTTGCCGCTTAAGGAGAATATATAGGTTAACTTAAAAAAATTCGATATTTGACCATTTGCATTCAGTTTTTCTCCAAGAATACACTTAATATGACAAAAGTAAAAAAAAATAGGGGCATATATAATTGTTAGAGATGATGGAAAATCGCAAAAAAATTTCGAACCAACATATCTTATATAACACTCTTATCTTAGTTTATTCTTTCATGACTGGATGAACATGGTTTCGGCTTGGCTAAGGTGTTTGCAAACCATTCACGAACGTTCTGCCATATAGAATCAGATTCCTCATTGGCCCAACGAAATGGAGTAGTCGCTTCATACATGCACGACAGCAAAATAAGAAAAGAAAACTGTCGGAGATGTGTACAGTACGTTGAATCCTAGCAAATAGTCAACTTTTCCCGCGATAAACCATTATCTCTAATAACTATTTTTTTATTGGCAATAATGCGTATTTGCAGAACATGTATTTACCGAGATAAGCGTATACGCGTAAATAAGCATTTCACAGAAAATGTTTCAGTCCATCCTACTCTTAAGAGTGGGCTAGCGTCTAGACTCATCTCACTAGCCATTAAAAAAAAAAAAAAAAAGAAGATGACTTTGTAATGTTTGTGAACATAGAAAGGGAAGGTCGGCGATGTTGGTTTTCAGCATACTCGGGTCCCTGGAGTAGCAGGCCGGCGCCGGTTAGGTACATTGAAGAGTCCTGCGGGGGGAGCGCGCGACCATCTTCGCGAATACCTGGCCGCCCCTTTCGCGGCCGACTGCTGCCCCGCGGAGGAGCTGGAGGGGGTCCGCGAAGAGGCACCGGAAGTGCTGGCGACAGTGGCGCCACGGCGGCCGGCTACCAAAACAAGCGCCACCTTCGTTTGTTCTGCGGGAGTGCTTCCCGACTCGTGGGCGCCTCTTGAAGGAGCATTTGTAGAGGGAGAGGAGGGAAGGTTTGTCCAGTGATGACAACCATACTTTGCTTGTTCTGCCAGCCGGACCAGGGAGGCTGGACCTGTGGAGCAACTCCGGCACAAGTGCGTGATGATGCGTGTGTCGGTCTCGCTCACCTCCTACGACCTCAAAGACGCGCCTCTCTGCCGCAGTCGCTCTGTAACCGGCAGTTTATAACAAGTTGAGCTGCGCCTCCTCCGGTGTTGCGTCGAGTCCGCACCAAAACACTGTTTGATCATCCCTCACATTTCGAGTAGGGCCTGTAAGTAATTCTGTCTACAGGCTGTTCACGGTATAACGAGCACTTTTGAAAATCCTGCTTAAGATCTACTTGAATACACATTGTTTGTTCGTCCGCCTTATGTAAAATTAACATTGCCATGGACCTCATCACTTAATTAATGCGTCGGTCAAGTGGAACTGTGAAATTATTAGAAAAGTAAATATTGTACAAATCTGCTCATTTTTACAACTCGATACATTAACAAATACAGAAAGCGAGCAAAATAATTTATGTTGTCACAAATGGTTGCCTAACAGTTTTCGTTCAACGTTAATATATTGAACTACTTTCCCCTCCATCGTTGCCAAATTTACTGGACGAATGCCACTCATTGCGCCCGTTAAAATATATTTAGGTAGTGGCAGTGACATTTTTCTAAAGTGGCTTTCAAAAGTTCTCACTTTATCGTGAACAGCCTTTATATCACTGTTTTATGACGGCGTGCGGATTAGCATACCGGGATATACAACTAGATGTAGTGACGTCGAAAAGGGGGAGGCAAGAGGGCAATTGCCCCTCACTACTCTCACTGAAGAACATCAAAGACTCCACATGGTATAACCATTAAGTAAACTGTACAATTGAAACTCGTTATACATTTAATAAATTGATAGTTCACTAAAGCATGTTTTAATGTAACGGTAATTTTTTACTGGTATTTAAGTGAGTGAAGAGATTTGGGCGGCTCTTAAAGCGAGGTCTTGAGAGCCGATGAGGGTGATTGAAATGTAAGATGTAAGGCGCTGCAGCGCCGATATGAAAGGTCGGGGGAAACGCGAGATCCTCGAGAAAACCCGCCGACCATCGGCATCGTCCGACACGATTCCACATGCGAATATCCGGTAGTGACCCGGCCGGGAATAGAACCCGATTCGTCTTGATGGGAGGCGAGCAGGCTAACCGCTCAGATAACGCGGTCCCTACTCGTATTTAATTTTCTTTTGTGTAAAGTGTGTGGGCAGGAAGCAACAAGAGTGTGTAAAAAGTAATATAAATGTTTTAAAATCTAAATTTTACGAAGGAACGTTATCTAACACTAGGGTCGCCAAATTCTCTAATGACCTTGCCTAACTGAGAGAGGCTCCGGTGTCTTTGGATAGTTTGAGTTTGACTTCATTACAGTGTGTTCAGGTTAGTTTGGTTCACAACACGCCCTCTCGATTTGTACGTACACCACTTCCTCTTATATGCTGTTCACGGCAAAATTAGCCCTTTTGGAAACCCTGCTTAAGATCTACTTGTAAGCACGTTGTGTATTCTTCCGCCTTATGTATAATTAACATTGCCACGGGCTTCATTACCTTATTCATGCGTCAGTCAACTGAAACTGTAAAATTATTAGAAAAGTGAATATTTCGACAAATTGCTCATTTTTCACTTCGATACACTAAAAAAAAGCATATAGCGAAAGAAATAATACTTATAAGATTTCAGAAATTGTTACATAACACTTTTTTTTTCGACGTTAAGCTATGGAACTACTGCCCATCCATCGTTACCAACTTTACTGGACGCATGCCACTCAGTTGCGCCCCGTTAAAATACATGCAGTAAGGGGCAGTGACTTTTTTTCAAAGGTTAATTTCAAAAGTACTCGCTTTATTGTGAACAGCCTTTACATATAGATACAAAGAACTACGTATATATTACATCATTCACTGAATTTCAACCTAATGGATTTACTGTCGCAGTTACTATTCGCGGCGTCCGCGTATTGTTGACACAATCCAATATGTACACAGATACCCTGTGTACCATCCATCCTCCCATCTTCCAAAGTCATGTAACGCATCAACCACCAATTGGTTTCACGTCGCGAATCTCCACGCAGTTTGCCATAATTTCCCTACATCATACACACTGCCGCTAGAAAACCCGTGTCGGTCCCTGACTACTAGTGAACTGCTACACGAAATGTCTGCGAAATTTCCAAGTCACTTCCCACATTCCAGAATAACAGCCCTTTGATGCGCAATTTCTTCGTAAAGATGTTTTAGGACTATTAACTTAATTTCGACTTAAAATGTTAACTTAACCCTGTGACAATAAATCCATTGGGTTGAGGCTCAGTGCATGATGTAATATGCATACAGAATACACATAACTGTTTATATATATGTGTAAGTTCTAATAACACGAATTACGATTTTTAGCTGAAATTTGACGTATTTGCGTAGTTCAATTTTCAGATTTGTATGAAGAAATAAGGTATTAATTTAACACTTTTCAGATTTATATTAAAAAACACAGCGGCAAAGGACGTAGTATGCCAAAATGTAGAGAAAATTCGGTTTGATTGTGTTGGGAACACGGCCGATTGTTTTGCGTGAATACGTCTGCGTTGACGAGCTCGGACCCCTTGATGATTTTTTTTTACGTTTCCGGCACCTCTTCACACAGTCGTATGGGGTTTTATGGGTATCACTGGGATGATTTTGAGATGCTCTTTCCAACTTAATACGATTTCTGTATTTCGACTTGGTTTTGTGACGAGTATAGGCAAAAATTGTGTTAAGTTTACTTAATATTTTTAATTAAACTGATACAATTTCACCAAAACCACGTCCCACAAATGTTTTTATACGCGCAATCGATTAATTTTGACGAGAGCTGTCGATCGAAACTTAAACGAGCGTCATAGCTACTCCTAGTCAAAAATTATACTACGCGGAAGTTATGAGACGCGGCGAAACGAACTCAAAATTGCGCCCCCCCCCCCCCCCCCGAATAAAACCACCGCGCACGATGCTTCGCAGTCCTGACTCAACGTAATATACTCTTTGATCCTTTGGCAATCGAGTGGTGTAATTGAATTTTGAATGTAGACGATAAACTCGGAACTGCAATGCCAAACTGTATCCCACAATTTTTTATCATCAGATTTTCTGGATTGTCTCCCACTATGGTCGCAAATTTAAATACTTATTCACGTCAATAATTCTAGACTCTTCGCCACTCTTAAGAATGCCACCTGGCTGCAGGTATTTTGCGTGTCGGAGAGCTACCCACGCGTGAGCGAAGAGAACCGACTACCCACCTCCCCCCCCCCCCATTACCACAGAAATTTGGGGATTGTGGTGGTGTAGTGGTTAGACTAATGGTTTCCACCAAGATGGACGGGATTCGATTACTGGCGGATTCGCTCACCCGATTTTTTGACCTTTACCACATGTTGCCGCTGGGTAGGTCAGTTTTCTTGGGTGTCTTCCGTTTCCCCCACCCTTGCATTCCAGCGCCGCTTCGTGCTCATCTCGTTTCACCCCCTTCGGCTCTCGAGACCTCGACGTTAATAACCGCCCAAATCTCTCCACTTCATTCTCTACTCCCTGCCATAATGGATTATTGTTTTTTTTAACACACACACACACACACACACACACACACACACAACACACACACACACACACACACACACACACATATATATATATATATATATATATATATATATATATATATATATATATATATATATATATATTATATATCTGTGTGTGTGTGCGCGCGTGTGTGCGTGCGTGTGTGTGTGCGTGTGTTTGTGCGTGTGTATTTAAATGAAAATTCTGAAAGTACCCTTGTACCTACCTTACACAACAGTAAAGGCATAACGAATAACTACAAATGCGTATTTATCACAATATTAATTATGCCAAAACTTGGCAAAATCCATTTTGTAACGTAAATACTTTCGAAAGCCCTCTCATTTGGAATAATAGTCAATAGATATATTTTATTTTAGCCTTAAACGTTAACTTCCGAGTGCGGTGGGATATACACAATATGTTTATTACCTGCATGACAATATTTATTTAAAAAGGTGGTTAAAGGATAAAAGATGGCAGAAATAAAAAGTAACTTTGGCCTCAAAAGTGCACATTTCACCGTGAACAGTCTATAACTATAGAATATTTCAATGTAAAAATATTTTCAGGTCGTAAACGAAAGTCGGTATTTTGTAGCCAATTCATAAATGTAGTCTTTGAAATGTGCCAAAGTCAGGAAAATTCGTTGTAAATTCCTCTGTTTACGATATGTATTCCTATGCAAAACAATATTTTAAACTGCAGCGACAATGCTGTATCTTTTCCGAACATATTGTTTTGCTAAACCCTATAGTGAAGAAGAGATTTTGACGGCTCTTAACAACGAGGTCTTGAGAGCTGATGAGGGTGACTCAGGTAAGTATGGAGCAGTGCCGAAATGAAAGGGCGGGGGAAACGGGAGATCGACGAAAAATCCCGCCGACCAACGGTATCGTCCGGGACGATTCCTACATGCAAAAATCTGGTAACCTGGTCGGGGATTGAGCCCGGCTCGACTTGGTGGGAGGCAAGCGGTCTAACCGCTCGGCAACCGCGGCCCCAAACCTTATAGTCACCGCTTAAATTCTGAGGGAACAGAGTATGCACGAGGCTTGGTTATTCTATTCGCTACCGCCGTTAGAAACGCTTCCTTACGCCGGGACGAGACTTTAATAGTGATTAAAATGTTTATTAGGCAGGCCCCGTAAGGGGAATATTTACACTCAGATCCTTTCCGTGTGGACCTTACTGACGCTGTCAATGACGTCAACAGAACAGCAGCTCTGAGTCCGTTCCTATCCTTTTTCTCTGGCTGTGAATGTGTTCCTCCTACGTGGCAAACATGCATGTCCTGTAATTTTCCCAGTACTGCGTGCAGTGTACATTCTAAAAATAAATATTTTTGTGCTTTTGCAAGAAAAATTCTTGGAAACCCAGTTTCCAAGAAAATCGTCTGTAAAACTGCAAAGAGGGTTCTTGTAAAATTTGCAAAATATTTATTTGTAATATTACAATTGATAAAATTATATTACAATTGACATTATTGAGAAGTGTACATAATTATTTTGTCTTTGCTAGCACGGGGACTAGAACCCAAACCCATTGTGTTAGTACTTACAACATATTAATGAAGTTATTTGGTTAAGAAGAATAGGTACACTTATTTCATTTTAAGAGTTCTGTTGTTGAGTAAGAGATTTGGTAGGGTCTTAACAGCGAGGTAGTGAGATCTGATTTAAGAGATCTGTGTAGCAAAGAAAACATTAACAGTTAATGAATAATAACGGTCACGTTTCATTATGATTATTTGAGGGGTTTTAAATATTTTGCGTTATTAAAACTTGCAATACATTTCTTTTTGCAAGCAGCTACGCTTTACATCACCCGTTGTTTTTGCACAAACAGCAAAATACGGTTTTAAGTTGTTGAGTGTCCGCCATTTTGCTTACAGTTTTACAAAAGAAGTCTTTTTGCTGATACAAGCATTTGTAAAATTACAAATAATTTCTCAGAAAAATTACAGATTTTTTAACAATGTATTCGTAATAATCACATTTTTTAGAAGTTTCAGTGACGGCAAATAGAATATAACGCAGTAAAACTTATTTCTTATGCGCTAATTCCAAAATGCACTATATTTGTTACAGATGAAATGAATTTGCACTTAACATTGACGTGAAAGATTTTTACTAAATTAACCAGTTAAAACATTTTATGCTTTTCTGCTATTACAAATGTTCAAGCATGACTCGCCATCGCGTAAAATGCGAGCGTATTCAACCCGCAAATTGCGAGTCCTTGTTAAAATGTCGGGTTTTATGGTTATTAGTGTGCGAATACTTTAATTATCATAAATACGTATTTTTATTAACTGTTCAACAAGAGTATAAGTTACAATAAAACTATGGACTATTGTCTACACTCAAATTAGCAACAACATATGCCACACTTCCGAAAGGAAGTTTCACTTATTTTAACTTCAGTATCGGTTCAGCCGAAACACATTTATGACGTATAATACATATGGCGTTTGGAAATGTTTTTATAGGCTGTTCAAGGTAAAACGAGCACTTTTGAAAGCCCTGCTTAAGATCTACTTGTATACACGTTGTGTATTCTTCCGCCTTACGTAAAATTAACATTGTCATGGGCCTCATAATTTTATTCATGCGTCGGTCAAATGAAACTATGAAATTATTACGAAGGTAAATACTTTACAAATCTGCTCATTTTTTCACTTCTATGCATTAAAAAAAAAACCGATATGGAAATAAATAATTTAATTTATAACAAATGTATGCATAACAGTTTTTATTCGACGTTAAGATATAGAACTACTTTCCATCCATCGTTACCAACTTTGCTGGGCGTATATTACTCGGTGCGCCATTAAAATATGTGAAGGTAGGAGAAGTGAATTTCTTCTAAGGTTTATTTCGAAAGTGCTCACTTTATCGTGAACTGCCTTTACAAAATGTCGACCTTAGTCCTCATCCGCTCTTCTTTTACAGTACAATATTTTGCGAATATTATTTGAAATCATCCGGGACTATCCAGTGATAGCAGTTTAGCTGAATATAGGTTTTTAATGAAACCACCTGTTTACAATCGATTTTTGAACTTTTATTTTCTATTCGGAAATATTTGTTATAGTATATTCGCGGTTTCTTCGCACGTTTTGAATCAAACCTTTGAAAAATCACTCCATGAGCAAATTGCTTGGTTGTTTCCTAAATACCTCATGTATCGCAAGCGTTTTATACTTCTGTTAATAAAATAAAATAATCTTATTTTGGTTAAATTAAACGTTTACGAATATTTTACCGATGTATTTTATTTCATTTATAGTTAAAATTAATACAAGTAGAGAGAAAATAGGTGTGTTGGTAATGCCTAGTAAGTAATGTTCTTATACAAAATATCACTAAACGAATGGGGTACGTGGTCCCTTTAGTGTAATTTTCGAGACTTACAGTAGTTAAGTTTCGTTTGAATGAGGTGGAGTAGTATCCTGAAAGTAGAACCTAAGCAGGGCTTCAAAATTTTGGAAGTAATAACGAACGGACTGTATCACGAACTGTGTTTGGTATCCTGAACAACCTTTGTAAGTGTGTTCAACAGCGCGCCATTGAATGGTTCCAAATTTCATATGGACGCCATTTTTAAATTACCAGTTATGCACGACAACTGCAATATTAAACTGATTCTGAAACTTTCGAATACTCCAAGGTGCGTTTTCTGAATTTGGTACGGCTGATGCAGGCTGTTTGCTGTGACTTATCACCACCGTACTTAAGTAATTGAATAGCTGCTGGTTCCATATAGACATGGAGTACCCAGAACTATGTAAAAACAAGTACAGTAAAAACTCGTTAGTTCGGAACAATTGGGACAGCAGCCTATCCGGGATAACGAAAATCCAGGTTAACCGGAGAATGTGGGAAGAACAAATTAAAGACAACATATTTACAGACTAGCTGTTCCCGCGACTTCGTTCGCGTGGACTTTAGGATCTGTTTACATATTTTTTAAATAAAAATTTCGCTTCGCTTATGTTTTATGGATTCATTAAAATACAGCCCAATATCGCTTATCTCGGGTTTTATGTTTAAAATAGAAATATCGCTTTGTTCAGGTTTTATGGAGTTATTAATATACAGCCCGCAATCGCTTTTCCCAGGTTTTGTGGCGTTATTTAAATTGATACCTATTTATTTGGTTTGAAAGATTGTTACTCTATTATCGGAAATAGGTTTATCGTCGCGTTAGTGTTGGTTGTTTGATAATATGTTATTTTATTAAGTTTTTTTCCAAAAACGAATGTATCTTTTTCTATGATGTGTATTATATAAATGATTATTTAAAAAAAACTATTGATGTTTCAGCAATGCTTTTTGACAATAATTCCTTTGCAAAAAGATAAGATATGAAAGATAAAGAAAATTGTATTTAAAAAAAAACTAATTTACTTCATAACCATTTGATATATCGAGATGAAATAAAGAGCAGATTTTAAATAGAAATAAACTCTATGATTTCTGAAAGTTTTACAAAAATCGTTTCAACCGTTTCGGAGCCTATTCTGGACAAACATCCAGGCAGAGACAAACATTTTAAAAACAGTTATTCACGCTTTAACATCGTTTAAATAGCATAATACGCTTAGATATTGGCATAAAAATTGAAATAACAGACAGGCACTTCAATTCTATTTATTAGTATGTATTACAAACACGAAGTCACTAGAGACGTGCAAAATTCGCGTTATTATTTGGTGGTAGACTGAACTCCAAGTAATTGTGCGTTTGAGCGACTTCTCCCATAGGCTGTCTGTATGTATGGCTCGCCTTGCGGGAATCTTGAGCCGATAACGTAACTTCAGCGGCGTGGTATGCCCAATCTTCTATAACGGAGTCAAACAGCAAAGTGACTCCACAAGGTTAGAGGCCAATGAAACCACTGACTCTGCTTACTTGTGTATAAACCAGTGGAGTTTATCATGTCACCGTAAGATAACGCGAATTCCGCAGGTCTCTAGTCGTCACACACGACAGTTTCAAGTAGAGTAAAGCCCACTTCTAGGAAAAGTAACTTATAAAGCGGGTTTCCCAACAGCGTGGCGCGATGTGAAGCAGCGAATTGTCGCCGTCGGCGTCGAACGCGTGGCATGAAATCTTGGCGTTGCATTCGTCGACGTCGGGCGACGGTGGAAAAGAAGAACTGTTCGTTAAAAATATTTGAAAGCATAAGTGGCGAGAAGCTGAGATAAAGAAGTGAAAACATGCATAAACGGTTTGCAGATATACTAATTGGAGTCGAAATTCATATCAATTTTACCTATCTTTAAGAAAAAAAAGTATGTTTTCCGATGCATGAAGAGTCGTTCATGTTCCACAGCATCGTTTTGAATTTTAATATAATACTTTTATTAAAGAAAAGTGTATATCGCTGCAAAGTAACAATTTTACTAACTAAATAGCAAGAAACTTTACTGTATTTCGTTCATTTTTAGCATTTAATTGTGAGCTTACTTGCAGGATACCAGATGGCAGCACGCCTGTGTCGCCAGCGGCCGGCGTCAGAACATCGCTCTATTGTGAAGACGCAAATAACGCTCGTTTCTGGCGGCGAGCGTCGGACGCGACGCGCCGCATCGCGACGCGCTATTGGGAAACCCTCTTAAGGCTTAACCTTCAGATTTTAAATTTTTTGTTCTTCTAAATCTTTCCAGGTTATCCGGGATCCGAGTTAAAGGAGACCGACTTAACGAGGTTCTATTGTAATAGTAAATACTGCATCGAATATAAAGCTAATTCCTTACTTCCCTCTTCCCTTTCCACTGAGTATCTTGTTGTAGGCTGTACACCCAGTACTCAAATTAATACGTTGACAAAGAGGGAGGGGGTGACGTAGGAAGGATATAAAGTCCTGTGGACACGCCCTTTGTTTTTCCTGCACGTGCGTTTGTTTCTGTCGCGTGTAAACGGCGACACGCCTTGTCGAGATCCGACGTCGAGCCGGAGCATCCGACCTCCCAAGACAATGGAGTCAAAAAGTATCGAGTCCCTTCCACCCTCCGCCCCGAACCCCTGGCAGGCCAACCTGAACACCCCCGTAGTGATTGTGGACTGCCCTTTTGTCTGTGTGTTTTAGCTCTACAAACCTTCTCTCTTCTTTTTTCGCCTCTTTATTCCTGCACTGACGAGAGTGTTTGTTTTCGCCTTTACTCTCGTCGTTTTTTCCCCTGTGGACCCCCCTCCCCGGGCAGGGAGGGGTGGTTTGTGTGTGTGTGTGTGAGTGTGGTGGATGTAGTTGGAAAGCTGTGTGGATGTAAGGGTAGGGTATAGGTGGGGGTCAGAGGAGAACCTCTTGTATGAATGAGGAGACTCGTGGGAAACATCCTGGCTATTGGAGGCTGGGCTACAGTGCCTCTCCCCCCTTCCTCCCCTCTATCACCATCCTCCATGGCCCATGCACAAGAGGTCCAATTTGTGTCGTCTGTGAGAGGGGGCATATACGAGGTTCGGCAGTTGCCGGCGATGCTTGTTTGCAAACTCATTCGCAATGCCAGAACACGCCGACAATTCACAGCTTTCCCTCTCGTCGTGTAGGGCAGATACGAGCCTGCTTCGTAGGTAGGAATATCGACTTTGCTGCGTTGTGTAAAAACTGCAATCCTCAGTAAACCTCCAGTGCACTCTAAAGCTCACGATGTAGCCAACCGTTATTACGGAGAAGTCAGGTGAAAATTTTAAATCCTGTATGTATTTACTATTGACGTTTTATTTTCTTGAATTTGAGAGCATAATATGCTTTATTATTAGTAATGTATATTAGTAGGTTTTGGTGCAGGGTTCAGGGATAGGATTCAGGATCAGTCCGCCATCTTAGTAGGTGCTGCTGGCGGTCTAAGACGACCATATTATCGACAAAATTGCCTTTTTTACTCCAGAAACAACTTCCGAAATTAATTATTTCGCCTAAAAATAACTTTTTTTCACTAAAAAAATTCCGAACATATGAAGAAAGTGGATTTGAAGCTCCTCTAAGCAAGAGCCGAAAAATTCTCAGTCGAGCAAGAGGATTAGATGCTTTTAGCGGAATGAGCTTGTGCATTACTTTACAAAGAGTACAGGTTCCTTCCTACAAACGCTCTATGTGTCATATAAGCTGTGCACGAGAAAATGAGCACTTAAGATCTACGTGGATGCACTATGTGCATTCTTCCGCCTTATGTAAAATTAACATTGCCATGGGCCTCATTACTTTATGTATGCATCTGTCAGGTGAAACTGTGCAATTATTAGAAAAGTAAATATGTTACAAACATGGTCATTTTTTACACTTCGATGCATGAAAAATAGAAAACGAAAGGAATCAAGTTATCATAGTCTAAATGGTTACCTAACAATTTCTATTCGACGTTAAGATAAGGAACTACTTTTCTTTCCGTCGTTACCATCTTAACAGGGCGCATGCCACCCAGTGGACCCGTTCAAATATATGCAGGCAGATGTAGTGACTTTTTTCTAAGGTTGAGTTCAAAAGTGCTCATTTTATCGTGAACAGACTTTACAAATATTTGCTATACGTTTATGTATATAGACTTGGTATGTCTCAAGTATAGATTATATTAATTATTTAAGAACATATGGTAGGTGAATTTTGTGGCGACCCGTGCCTGATTCCCGGTAGGGCCATCCCGAACCTTCGCTCCTCGGGAACATGGCGGACGTCGAAAGTCACAGGATTTCCTCTGGGTACACTTGTTATCGCGCCCACGCCTCTGCCACTACTCCAGCATCATGTTTTCCCCTTCTTCGCCCATTAATTTTCATCTATGACATATACTTATTGTTTAATCTCTGTTATCGCAACGAACTGGCCTATGTTCTGATTTTTTTTTTTTTTTTGAAACTCTCATCCCAGAGCTGTACAAGTTTTTATCGTGCCAATACAAAAAAAAAAAACCTTGAATTGTAGTAACTAAATAATTCAGTGTTAACAGCAAGAAATATTTGGCAAAGTGAATTCCCGCGAAACATTTTGTAGCTGTCGCTGGTTTTTTAAATTGTGTAAAACACGAAGGTGGCAAATTTGTGCATAATAAAGTCTGCCTGAAATACTCCAACTAACTATTTCAGTAAGCTAACTTAGGGAAATCGTTGTTGTAAACACTGTTAAACAAATATGGAAAGCCTAAGAAATCCTATACCACAATCAGCAAGGTTACTGTTTGAGTCCAGCATCAAAGTTTCCAAGCACCGTGTGGAATTATGCTTGCTTACTGACGGGGAAAGCTGCACTCCCACAACCATTCCAGATTACTTCTTCCAACCGGTCCTAGGGGTGCCTTTTCATCATGTCACGTGAAGTTTGGTTTCTTTTTGAAGACATGCATCGTAATGGAACGGTTCTCAGTCAGCTCTTGTCGAAGTATTCGCTGTACTAGGCCTATTGCTGTACTGATTGGGGCAGCTTCGGTAGCCCATTCGAGCCAGGATATTAAGGGAAAGCGGTGCTCCCCTTCCGGTTTTTGGTTTTCATTTTAATTTTTTTTTTTTTTTGGAGGAAAGAGGAGGTGGATATTAGAAAATTAGCCAACAATTCGTTTGACGGATGTTTACGGTTACTTCTATCAAAGAATACGCGACATGTACTGTGTGCAGTGACGGTATTACTAAAGATATAACATACACTTGTAATTTTTCCCTGAAATTTTTATTATCAATGCAGAGCGCACAACGAGGTTACCCTAGTAATTTATTGTACCACGTACACCAATCTAGGTAAGATAAAGGTACAAACATAAACTTGGTTCAAGAGCGTATATCTGTCAAAGTGTTTACGTGGGTTACTTAAGATTAGACGAAAACTTTTCTTATGCGAAATAATAATAAAAATGTTTACTTACACGCATAAAGTCAATATTAAAATTAAACTGTTTAATGTTCGGTACTTACTTATAATTCTGAAATGGTTTGTTATAACATGGGTTTAATAAGAACTTTGCATTTTTGGTCCGTAATTTCAAACAAACACATTATCGAAGAAATTTTTTCGACGAAAACAAAAATAACAACAAAAGGATTTTTTAAATACATAGTTTATATATATGTACTATAGCTAAAATATTTTTGAAATTACGTGTTTTAAAGTGTGCTTAGAAACACAACTCAAAGCTCCTAAACCTAGGCCTATAGATTTTCAATATTAATGCTAAGCTTGTACATTCATTGCAGAAACACACTAACATTTGTTCAGTAGCATATATTCTTCAGTTTGGTTCTTCAGTAACCTTGTATGAGTATATTTACACGAACCCCTTAAATGAAAATGCAGTCACAAATAAATAAGCCTAAATTTAACTGTCACGATGTTCGAAAGATTAAAGTCTTCATGCGTGATGTTGCAGTACACGAAATTTTACATGAAATGTGTTAATGATTCAAAAGAAAATTCGTTTTATAGTTTTACACGTTTGCTTTCTCTAACTAAGCTAGACTGACACAAAACTAATTATCGCTGCGATAGATCCAACTAAAATGATAATTCCAGGCATTATCATCAAAATTACTCCGTTCTAATTCACAGTAATTGCTGCACGTGTACCCAGCATTGACCTACCCCAAATCAGTGCAACTGTGGGAAGTCATGTGGTCAACAGGAATTCACGTGTTTGTTTATATCTTGATTTTCAAAAGGCAATCAATTTCACATTAATAAAATACTTTAAACAATTGGAATTCTCAATCAAATTGCATTACAAGTCAGTTAGTGGAAGTATAAAACCACATTAAAGCACGTGTTTACTTACAAACGTTCCAACCTCAAATCCTATCACGTCATTTATGACAGTCGTGTTGGCAGAAAAGCAATTCAGTGTTTGGACATGGAGACTTGTTCTGCTCAGCCAGCGAGATCGCCCTACCCAATGTTCGTTCTCACGACTCCATCCGTCGGCCATACACTCTAAGAAATTATTTATCCGTAAAACTACCATATCATTGGTATACGAATAGTGACAAACTACGAATGGTTAGCTCTTTCCCACACATACATAGTATCGTCCCTACATTTACTCACGAAAAAGTCAAATGCGTAGGAGTGTCCCGAACCTTGTATGGTAACAACGCTCAACATTCCTATATTTGCAGTTTGACATGTATTATTTCAATACAATGCATATGTTTAAAACTACCATTACAGTTTAGAAAGTTTACCAGAAATTTTTTCACAGTGTAGGATTGGAGAGCTGGTGTATTATTAATATTTTTGTGATTGCTCTTCAGTTGGAGACAATTGAGCGAGCGACTTCAGTCGGTTTGAAAATGGAGCCCAGTGATCACTGCTTTTAGATTAAACGCACAGTCATGTTTGACTTGCCAGTTACTTGTCATTTTTGCAGTCCAGACGTGAAAGGCCGAAATAAACCGAATGGATACCAGTCAATAACCTGCTAACTTTCCCAACTCCACCTCTGGTCAAACATAAGTCCATTTATCGAAGTAACCCATTTATTTACAAGCATAATACACATTCCATGGGCAGTGCCTTGATGAAATAGCCTGCAAAATTGTAATTTGAAAATTAATTTTTCCTTTATAATGTAATGGGGTTGGTTTATTTTAGAGTTCTGTATTTGTGGTTGTCTTATTTTTCGGCAGTTATAATTTTGTGGTGGCCCTATACTCAGAAAAACCAATTTATTCCAGCTAAAAAAAAAAAAAACCGTTTATGGTAAAAACGCCCTATATTCGGGTAAAAACGTTAGCATGACAACTCACAAAAACCTTATAAAAATAATAAAACTAACCAAAAGTCGTATCTAGAATGTAAAAAAAAAAAAAAAAAAACCTTTTTTTAAATTTGAATATTTTTAGCTTGTTGTGCAGCTTTTAAAATGTTTTATGCTTGAAAACATATCATTATGGGAATACCACAAAAATGTTTTTCACCGCGTTATTGGCAACTTTTCGAAATTTTCTCAGAATTTAGTTAAAATTCGCGAAAATTTTGCGACCGTGAAATTTTCCAGTACACACAAATCAGACATTGTAGCTTCGTGGCGATTTTATCCTCCACACTCATCTCACAGGCATACCATCAGAATATTTTATTTGCAGAACAGGACTTGCCTCCGGAAATTCAATTCTTTAATTTATTTTCTCGACTTGGTGTGTGACGAGGTTAGTTATTGGCATACTATAAGTTGCGTATTTTTCTTTTGTACAATCACCACGTCAGGGAGAGAAGATATAAAATAGCTTGACACCGCATCAGGAAAATAACACACTGCACACACACACACACACACTCACGGCTTAAAGGTTGTCCACGATAAAGTGAGCACTTCTGAAATCAATCTTAGAATAAATGTCACTGCTCCTACCGTCATGTATTTTAACAGGCACCTCACATTTCAACACATGCGCGTGGAATTACATACATTAGACTACGGAAGCTAACATTGAAAAAGTCTGCTGTTGCAGTTTACAACATTGTGGCATCTGTACATACAGTAATGAGAATGTATTTTGCTCTTCAAAATTTACATAAGCTGACCGCGGTTACTTGAATGCTTTGGAAACTCATTTTAAAAAAAATCGTTCTCATCAGTAAGTGCATAGTATTTGACGTCAACATTACCTAGCGTATTTTCTGTATTGTTGCTGTCAACTGGAAATTGTTATGTAAGATGTGTGTAAGCTACTTACATTGTAATGTTAAAATTGATAGTTAATTAATTTCGTGCTATTGTCTGTATACGTATGTTTTATACACATTAATGCAACGACTGGCGTAAAATCTACGTAGTTGGTATGTCTGTTATAATTAGTCGGTTCCACTTTATTGATGCACGGGCATGCCCATAGTGAAGCTAATTTTATGTTTGGCGGAATGATACGTAATGGGCAGAAAGAAGTAATTAAGTGGCTTACCAACCACGACAAACTACACCACCTCATGTTGCGATTCAACCCATTGCCTTTTGAAGAGACGTCTGGTTGGTGGATAAGCTACTGGCTTCCTACTGCATCCTGACGTCCTCCAGTAGATTCTCACATAGCGGACGACCTGCAACGACCTTCGCCGCTGTAATTCCAAGCGTCGCTGTTGGAGACTGCCGTGGTGAATCTGTCTTCTCTCCATGCCCGTTTGTACGGAAGGGTCTGCTCCACTCACATCACTTCCAGTTTTCTTTTTTCTTTTTAGGGTTTCAGGCTCTATTCGCTCGTTGTGCCTCGCCATCCGTTGGCCGTCATGCTTTAGTTCCCGCTTCTCACCTCAGCAAATGAGTTCAAGTATTTTATTACACCGACTGGCGTGGTCATTAGAGTACGTAATGAGTAGGATATTTCACTTCATGCCGTGAACTCTTGACAGCCGTACGAAATTCGAGACAGGATCAAGGACTCTTCTTTCTCTCTCTGTCACGCGAAGCCAACACGCAGCCGAGCCAAACAGCCTTGCAGTGTGAATCTGGACTGGTCTCCAGTGCGTCGCATTTGTTAAAATGATCTCTGTACATTGTATATCCTATAACTTGGGGTTCACGCTGAGAAAAATATGTATAGTCGTAGCAACCATCTAGACTGTTAAAATAACTACAGCCATATGATGGTTTGTACGCACATTCTAAATGTTGTTAGTACAGATGGTAATAACAGATTTGTTTATTGTGTTCAATTCTGTGACTAGGTTTGCTACTGTATTTACGGTTGCCAAAGTAGAGCACTGCATTCCTATTACAAAACAAATAATAGGCCTACCTCCAACAGAAAAACTTCAACAACATTTGGATTGTTCTCACAACTTGAATTGTAATACCTGTGTATAGGCTGTTCACGGTAAAATGAGCACTTTCGAAAGCCCTGCTTAAGATCTACTTGTATACATGTTTTATGTTCTTCCACCTTGTGTCAAATTAACTTTACCATGGGCCTCACAACTTTATTCATGCGTCGGTCAAGTGAAACTGTGAAATTATTATAAAAGTAAACATTGTACAAATCTGCTCGTTGTTACACTCCGATACATAAAAAAATTACAGAAAGCGAAAGAAATAATTTAAGTTATCACAAATGGTCACCTAACACTTTTCGTTCGACGTAAATATATGGAAATACTTTCCCCTACATCCAGTGACTTTTTTCTAAGGTTAATGTCGAAAGTGCTCACTTTATCGTGAACAGCCTTTAACAGCGCTACAGAACGATTTTGCGTGCCTCACAGTTGGGTCGGCAATTTCTTCCTATAAGGGTGCACAGAAATTTTACAAGACGTGTGTTGTCGTTTATTATATAGTGCAATTTACCAAAATCCAGAATATATAAATATGCTTCGACTATACTCTTAATTGATTAATATTTGAGCATGAAAACAAAGTAGTTTGTACTAATTAATAGTAATGCGAAAAAGAACATGTATTCAGCTAAGATTTAGGAATCAGCTGATATTAAGTATTGCACGTAACAACCACTACAACGCTTTCTCGGTAATTAGCATAAAATTATAAATAGACGAGAACACAAGCGATAGCGACAATAACTTTTTCAATCAAGAAAACAAATTTTATACTGCAGAACTACTACACTACCACTACGAAACAAGCCTTGTTGATAAAATATCCACACAGAAACAAATCTTATTATTTCCGCATTAGTCCAACGACACACATTCTGTACAAGTCTATTATAATTAGTCTTGTTTAATGAATTAAAGACACTACTCACTGTTAGACAACATCTATGATAATTAATTATTTTGCTAAGTTAAAGAAGCAGCTCAAGGATGGAACAATTTGAATGTCATTTGTGACAGCAATAATCTAAAGAAACGACACCATTCACAAAACATACATTTTCTAATTTCGGATAAAATTATTACTCTTCAAAAAATTAATTCCGTTAAAAGAAAACTTCAGACTTACTTCCTGATCAAAAGGTAGTCCAACTACCTTTTGATTGCAGTTAACAGCTGCAACTGACCCCAAATCGTCGTGTCTACGGTATAGATGGAATCCCTCGGTAGTCCAAATAATCTCCAAACGAATAAGTAACTGATGATGGCCTCGAAACTCCGGCAGATGCTGGAACACTAGTGGACTGCTGTCATCAGGAGACGTCGGTGGGTCCCTTGCAGAGGTGAAGAATTGAATGTCTTCTAATCTCAATGGTTTGAATAAGTTAACGTTTCTTTCTTGTTGCAGTGTAATTTAGTTGAGCATTTAGTGTTTTTGGCTTGGCAGAAAAATTATATATTCAAATAATTAGCGATTCAGCATAGCTCACTTCTGACACTTCTATAGCCCTACAACGTCTAACATTCCTAACAATCAAACAAATATATGCAGAAGAGACAAAAATTTGCTATGAGTAGTGTCGTTCTTTTGACAAGCAAACAAAACTACACCAGAGAATAACATAATTCTTTAAATAATAGTAATTAGTGTGAAAGGTTAGATAGTTTTAGCTGGCAAATAAAATGGACAATAGTAAAATATACACACAATTAAAGCCTTCTTTTGAAATTCAAATCTGCTGGTAATATATGCACGGCAATATTATTTTTAATACAGGAAGATATATTATTTAATACAGGAAGAACCAAAACAATTAATTAATTATCATACATGAAGTTATCAACACAAGTAAACAAAACACACACAAATTCTCAGATGTTTCACCTGACAGAATATTCCGATTACAGAACTGTTTAGTAGTAGCAACAATCCAAATATTGCTGAAGAGGTTCAGTTGGAGGACATATGTACTATCTGTTTTGTATTCGGAACGCAGTGCTCTGCTGTAGCAACCATATGTATAGTAACAAATACAATCACATTTAGAAATACAACTAACTAGCTATTCCTATCAACAATATTTGGACTCTACCTACAACCCATCATATGGGTGTCTCTATTTGAACAGTCCAGATTGTTCCTACAACAATATTTTCTTTCTCAGTGCACTTTCGTGTCTCAGCTGTAGTACATTCACGATTATCTCCAACTTTTCAGAAGCCCTGCTTAAATTATTCTCCCAGGATATTCCTCCGCCTCATGCAAATAAAGCAAGTTTAATTTAACCAAAAATAAAGGTAATTTTATGTTGACAGGAGTATAAAACGCTTGTGATACATGGCATACTTAGGAAACAACGAAAACTTGTTATAGGCTATTCACGGTAAAGTGAGCACTTATTGAAGCACTGTCATTTATAATAATAGTCAATACATATATATTTTATTGTAGCCTTAGCCATCAGCTCCCGAGTCCTGTCAAATATATACACTGTGTTTATTACTTACCTGGCTATATTTATTTTAAAAAGTGGTGAAAGGATAACAAATGGCTGGTAGGAAAAGTAACTAGTGTCTCAAAAGAGCTCACTTTACCGTGAACAGCGTATAGGCATATATGTTATACATGGGGTAATTTGCAAAGGTGTGTTTTAAAAAAAAAGTGAAGATACCGCTAATAGACTATACCGTTTACGATATCGTTTTCAAACAAAAATCACTTTGTACTTTTTTTAAAACGTTTAATACCTGGAAAACTGCGGCTAAATTAAGATTTGTGGACTTAAAATAAATCCACTAACTACTACATACTTGTTCTCTTTTGGAATGGTTATTATTTTCAAAGGGCACGAAGTTGCATGCGTCGATTGTCTCGACTGTCGATTTTCTTATCTTTTCCCAGAGCAAGGTGTTCTCGGTAAATTCTTGCCAACCGAGGAGCATCCAGTTGCTTTCTACCTCCATCCACTTTTCCCCTAGCCAGAATAAACGTACTTTTTTTTCGAAGCCAAAATATTATTATCGTTGCTTATTTCACGCAGTGACGCGTAAAATAACTTTAGAATACAAATTTCACACATTAAATTAAATTAAATTAACTTTTGATTAATGGTGCCTGGAAAAAGAATATTGGAAGCTTGGAAACGGAGCGAACCACGTATTCTAAGTTTCTTTCTATAATTTACCTTGCTCTCCAGAGTGTCTTTCCATTTACAAGGAAGCCCGGAAATTTATGTCTTTTAGAAGAACATGTGTACCTGGAATTTCAGACTTCCGAACTCTTTAACACATCTAAAAACTGCCTTCTCACAATGCCTTATCGCAAAATATATTGCTCAGTGTATGGGCTGAATTATGCTACAGAGTTTGCACTAGTAAAATGATGAAGACATGGTCAAAACATAAAATGTCATAGTTCCAGCAGGACAACAGGAACCAGGAGTGCCGAATTGGAATAAATATTTGTGGTGCTCAAAAAGGCCGGGGGAGGGGGGGGGGGGATAAAAAAAGTTACATTTTTAAAGCGCTATATTTAAAAAGTGGCGTGGCTGGACGCCAATATTAAGGTGGGTGGTAGCACCAGCCTGTTACTACGTTATGTGTAAGAGGATAGTTGACGCACCAGTTCAGCTCCTTGTACGTCTAAGCAATGAGAGGACGCCGTTGTGCGTGCCTATATCGTCCCCTTGCACTACCGCGCCACTCGACCCCTGGCCACGTGAAATAACACCCAACAAAACACTCTTAAGTCCCTGCCACACTGTCAAGATTTTTCCTCAAACTACTTCCAATATGTTTAGTCAAATAAAGTTGGAAGGTTACTACATCACCATGTTTGTCTGGAAAAATTGGCTGATTCTAGTTTCCATCAAACATTTTGCAAATTGGACTGGTTACAAAATTTCTTTGATGTTTGCTCAGCCAGTCAGAAAAGTGAATGACAAAAAATGGCTGTTTCCGACATCACGAAACTTTATTGAAATGGCGAACAATGGATCGAAACTATATAGGGTTTAAAAGATAATTAGTATATCTAGTACCTGTTTGAGCATTTGAAGTGATAAATGAGCAATTATATTAAAAATCATCGGCATTAAATTTTATTGTGCAAGAATTATCTCTGAATAAAATTTAATTTCAGTAAAGAAGTGAAAATAAATCATAACAATTGTTACGTTCCTTCCTGTAGTGAACTCACGGAAACACAAAGGCACTATCTCAATTTAAAATTAAATTTTCAATTAAAATTCTGTTTAGGTACCCCGAGTTAGAAAAAAAATAGATTATGTATGTAGTAAATTTTCAAATACATTAAAGATTATTTGGTCCGATAAGTTGATTGTAAAAATTTGATGATCGTATTTCGTCTTCCAATTTTATTGTCAAATATATATGAAGGCAAAAATTTGACTGTGTGACAAGGATTTTAAAGGCACTGCCTAATTGCTGGAAGCTGCGAAATTTTAATAAGAAATTCCATGTTAAGTAAATTACGCCTCAATGATTTAATTTTAAATATAGGCATTTCTAAAAAATGTATTCTTCACGAATTTTTTAGAAGATACTTACGAGCTTATATTTTCAGTATGGAGAGGTAGTATGTGGTTTGTTGTAAAACATAATGTTTAAAAATTGCTCTGCAAACAGGCTATACATGTTATGAAAACATCTCTGCTGGAGGGGCCTTCTCCTAAAATAAATTAATTAATTCATGGTGAACCGCGTTCAATCCCCGGCCAGGTCACCGGATTTTCGCAAGTGGGAATCGTGACGGACGATGCCATTGGTCGGCGGGTTTTCTCGGGGATCTCCCTATTTTCCCCAGCCTCTTAATTCCGGCGCTGCTCCATCTGCACTTCAATCACCCTCATCGGCTCTGAAGACCTCGATGTTAAGAGCCGCCCACATCTCTTCACTCTTCACTCACCCTAAAAAAAATTCGTGAAAGATTACGTTTTGTTTGAAACGCCTATATTTAAAATTAACACACAGATGAGAAATTTCTTTTTTAAATTTAGTAGCTGCATGCTGGTGGGCAGTTTCCTGAAGTGATACAGCTCATTTACGATAATACTCTTAAACGATTGAGTCACAAAAAATAGGGAGTGAGACGGGTTGTATAGACGTCAGAAAGAGGGGTGTAACCCGGAAGCTGGCTACTCTCGGAAGGGGTTGGGGGGTAGTTGGACTACGAGGAGCGCTCTCACGCGGTGTTGCACCCCTGCGGCGGACGGGGGTATCAGTGTCGGCCTGGGCGGTACCTCGCCGGCAATAACACCCCCCTCTCCATCATCGACGAGTCTTTCATACGCGGCAGCGATGATACGGGCAAACTCCAGCTGCCATCGCCCGGGTACCGCCTTCCTCTCTTCGCGCGTTTGAATCCGGATCCCATCCATCCCCCTCCTCATCCTTCCCCCGGGGACCATTCTCCATTACAATCCCGATCTCGCGTCTCCAGATCTCCGCCGGCGATATTCTCCCTTCCATCAAGCTCCAGCGCTGTACGCGTCTTTGTCCTGGTCACCTGGTCCGACTGCTTCCTGCAGGGGAAGGGGAGAGAGGAAAAACCTGCTCCGCTCGCCTCCATTCTGCTTCGTGAACATACCAGTTCGGAGGATAGAGTCCTGATACCATTATGTCAAAAAAATCTATTCAGAGACGTCGAAAGTTTTCAACACAACCGCAAGGCTTCGCGCATTCTTTGTAGTCCTTGCTCACAGAAAATGAAGAGCTCAATGTTTAACCGCAAGAAAACGGGTGTAGTCAACTGGCGCGTTTACACTATATATATATATATATATATATATATATATATATATATATATATACACACACACACACACACACCCCAACACAAAACACACAATTCTACTTTGAAGGGGTAGCCGTGCTCAGAAAATGGCCTTCATTGCTAATAATTATAGCTATTATAATTCCTTGAGAAACGAAGGTAGCGGAGATTTTGAAGCAAGTATTGATTGTGACCATTTGATACCAGTGTTAAAATTAAATGATTTAAGTAAAAAATAATAAACTTGCACAGAAACCACTATATTGTGTTATTTATTCTAATTTCAGTTGTGAAAATCACGTATCTGGGCGAACCGCATTTGTATCTTTACCGACCTGGTGTTGGGAAGCATCACGGACTAGGCTGATCTAGTTCGAAAATTCCAATCGCTTTCAAATTACGAACAAGATTTGTTCATAGGTTTGAATCTGAAAAATCCACAAAATCTCTCTACATATCAAATAAGTAAATTAATTAGAAATAAATTAACTTTATAAAATATTTATCAAATAAATATGATGAAAATTAATGCGTTTGTATTAATTATGAAGAAACGACGTACATAAATAATATACTATTTAAAATGTATTATTTATAATTTTATAATTTACTAGCAGCCCGCCATCGCTTCGCCCAGGTCTTATGGAGTTATTAAAATACATACCTATATATGCGACTACCTGTGACTTCCCACTACTACCGGCAATTATCCATGACTACTTCTGGCTACCCGTTAGTACCTGCAACTACCCTGACTACCTGCGACTACCCGTGACTACCTGTAACTATTTGCGACTACTTGCGAATTTTATAGTAAGATACACAATTTCTTCTAATAGTGTTTCATTTATTATTTAATGGGTTTGGTAGAGAATGTTTCGAAAGCAGCCAAGTAGTTCATTTTTCTCCGACTTGGTTTACAAATTTCGAAATTTCTCAAGGAATTTTGTATATTAAACATAGCCTTTGTCGATCTAGAAGAATGTAGCTTTCTAACAGTGAAAGAGTTATAAGAATCGGCCCTGTAGTTTCCGAGATTAGCCGTTACATATAAACAAACAACAAACTCACATTAACTCTTTATAATATTAGTATAGATATATTGATAACACGAATTGACTGATTTAATTTAAACCAATTTTCGTAAATAATTGAGAGCTTAACATGTTTGAACGAGTAATACGTATATACATACACATGGGTTATTGTGAACACCAATAAAAAATTCCGTGAGAAGATCTTTTATGAAACCTGTAAAGCAAAACCTAATTCATCGTATGACTTGTAGTGGTATGCGTCCTTGAAAATATAAATAAATTATCAAATGACTTTATTTGAAATAATTATAAACTTTTTGTCGAGAAACAACAAATACCTTTATAGAATTGTAGTTTTAAAAATGAAATTTGTGTTTTAAATATTTGCTTAGAAGAATCATTCGCTTTCATTATGAAAATAAAACGCTTCTTAATAGTTTGCATAGATCGCAGGAGAACAACCACGCCATTTAAACCTTGCTGCTGTTTCTTGAGAGCCATTTCCCCTGAAAGTATTAAATCATAGTAAACTATTGTTTGCTAATTTTTACATGTAATAATTTTTATAAACATCTGATTCAAACACATGGGTTTAAAATGTTTTACAACGTATCACCGAAACTTCTGTTTTCTTAATAATGGGAAATTATATTGTTCACCTAAGTTTCTCAGATTTAAGATCTCATTTCAAGAAAACACCATTCAGGAAGAATTTTATGTTAGTGTTGTTTTAAATGTTTCAAAAAAATTTCCAGATATCGTTATTTAGGAGAAAATGTCTCCTTTGATTTTAACTTATATTGGTTTTCGATCTTATTTCGCGTACGGAATCAGTAGTGTGTATGTGGGGCTGCGGGTGCACTGTGCTTTAAATGGCAGTGTGTGGATGTCGCTGTGTCTGTGGTTGTGTCTGGGAGATTGTCGGATACCTTTTTAATATGCTAATTATAAGTAGATTATGGCGTATTTTTATTACTGATTCTCTCTCAATTTTATGACTACTTGTTAAAAAATATTTATTACCATGTGCTGTCGGTACCTCCATTGCGATGAACAAATTTTGTTTGTTATGAGAAAGTTGGGGTAAAAAAATGTTTAACCATCCAAATAAATTTATTCATGCATCGCAAAAATCAAGAGTATATTTTTATTCGAAATTTGAAATCTAATTACATTTCAGCACGATATACCGATGTGTCTAAAAATCTGAAAAATTTCGGCTATGAGCTTCCGGGGGTCCAAATGAACATACCTAATCACGTTGAAGAATTTATTCTTAAATAGAAATTCGCGATAAAGACGCTGTTTGTGAGGTTAGTAAAATCAACTTATCACTTAGTGGTAAAGTTTAAGTTAATATAGAGATTTTCTTATACCTCTAAGAGGTTGTGCTGAAAACGTCATACAACATAATAAAATCCACAATATGTAACACGCTGTTTGTGAAGACCGACAAAGACGAACAAATTCTTATTACTATTTTTTTTCGAGTGTCTACATATCGTGAGTACAAACAGTCGGGCTGAATTTAAGGTAAAATGGCATTGATGTATAGTGTAATTCTGCTTCCAGAGATGACGCGGTCTATGTAAGCAGAAACATTTTCGCCTGCATGTAGGCGACCTGCCTGCGCGCAGGATATTTTACGTTCTCGGGTTGCCTAGGGTAAGAGGGATATAGGCCTCGCCTGGTGACTTGGAGATACTCACATGCCACTCAGCTATCCACTGCAGTGGCTGTGATTCTATTTACTAGGCTTTTTAAACTTCTGATGATTATCTCACAATTCTTTGCCGTTCCTCACTTTTCATAGAACATAAATTACAAATAAGAAATTGCCGAACGTAAAGCAGTGTTACTTTTCAACTATTGGGTGATGAGCGATACGACAAACATGTTATTTTTGAAGTTTAATTGATTAGCATGGTGTGGTGAGACTGAATTTGGATTTCGATTGTATCTCCATTGCCTATAAAATGACTACGAAAAGAGTAAATAAAAAAAAACGAAGAACACAATCTAATCCACACACACACACACACACAAACACACACACAGATATATATATATATATATATATATATATATATATATATATATATATATATATATATATATATATATATATATAGTGCTCTTCGTTTTTTCTGGTTACTTTTTCGTAGTCGTCGTAGGGAATGGAGATCCAATCAAAATCCTAATTAATTTTTACCACCCCGTCTGTTTGTTGTGTTCTTGGTTTTTCGGGTAGGCCCTACTCTTTTCGTAGTCATGGGGGTCCCATCAAAATCCGACAAATACTGTCTCTGTTTTATTTTATGTTGGTAGCTCTGTGCTATTAATGTCTACAGAATGGTAATTTAGTACCACGACAAGATGCATTCTGTCAATAAACTTCATTGGACAATGTGATGATGTTATTTAATAATTACATATATATATACCATACAAATACTCATGTTTTTACTGCAAGCCAACCAAACCAAATGTTTCTGAGGTATTTGGTTTCAGTCATAGAGCTTAGTTATGTGTGACTCTTGTGACTATAATCCATTCGCGATTACTTCACAATTTTCTGAAGCCCTGCTGAAGTTCTGCTTCCAGAATATTCCTCCGCCTCGTGCAACCGAAGCTTAACCAAGTCTAGAAAATTACACCAGAGGACAACGCACTGAATTCGTGAACTCAGTTGTAATAAGATATTGCATGAGAACTATTTCTTACTTGCCACTACCAACACACATGTTTTCTCACTATTTTTATTAATATATATTATAAATGGAACATAATTGATAAATAAAATTAATGATAAAACTTCAGTTTAATGAAAAATAATATGCGTATATGTTAACAGAGGATAAAACGCTTGTGGTATACGGCATATCGAGGAAATAATTAAACACGTGTTACATGGGGTGATTTTTCAAAGGTTCGATTTTAAAAATGTGAAGAATCTGCGAATAGACTATATAGACTCTGGTATTCTTATTTTATGACTGGCAATAATATCATAAGGAAACGAATACGAAAACAACATTTGTGACACCGAGGAAAAAAGTTAAGCTTTAAGATATGTACATGGCGTGGTATTTCCTTCAAGCAAGTGAAGACCAAAGTTTGAAAGAAAGATAGAAGAGTTAACTAAACGCGAAGGTACCTATTAGAAACTAACACCTAAGATATGGGTTTCATAAATGTTTGATTTGAGTACAGTAATAATATATGAATTTTTCATTTGCAAGCGAGTGAATCGAGTTGCTGAGATGTTGAAGTTTTGTCCCTTCAACAAAATGTGAAAAATCCGTACAGCGTATCCAATATGCCTATATGTCTAAACAGACGGAGTCCGGCATTAAAAAAAGAAAATAATAAAAAAAAGCATAGAAATATCTGTCCGGCTTTTTCCTTTTAAAATTTGTCAGGGTAGACATTTCTTTGCACACGAAGAGCGGGTAGTGGCCTCTGCTGCGCAGAAATACAGGACTTGTGACGTCTGCGCTCATCCCGCAGTATACCATCAGGTATTACTCAGACGGGATAGCTCAGCCCAACCCCCGCTCATTGTTCAATGTGGCTTGGTAGTGCTGTGAGATTTTATCTACCATACTACGTACACTGTGTTGAAAACATGTCACAACTAATTCAAGAAAACAACGCATTTGTCCCAGAAATTTTCAAGTCAGTTTCTAATTTATTAATATGCCGGGAATATATAAATTTATAAAGCAAAATGAAATTCTCTACATACCTATAACAAAAATCCGGTATGTATGATGTACGTACATTAGGTACAGTATAAAATATCAAGGAGTACATCTAACAAAATAATTAAGACTGAAATTGCTTAAAGCGAGATGGTTTCCAGTAAAAGTCCATGTTGTAAAAGTGAATAACTGTGAAATAATTTTCACATTCCGAAATATGCGGTGAACCTTTCATTCTATAGATTTTAAGAGGAGGAATAGTGCAGGTATTACAATGTGTTATACCTATATTTACCAACTAAAATTTTTAAAAAGTAATTTGCTTCAACTGTGATTATTGTATTAAACACCAATTTATGAATGCACCGTACTGGGTCCTTGCTAACTTTATTAACTCACCATTTTCTTACATATTAAATCTCTCATTTCGGGTGTCGCGCAAATACACTAAAATATTTTCTTTCCGTGGAATATGTGACCTAATCACACTCAGCATGTACCGTCAGAAAAGGGGGGCACGTTTTTTCAGTACATTTTATCCCTTGAAAAAACAACTGTAAACAACCAAATAATAATACATTTATCTGAACGTCTGGGCTTCAGTGCGCGTAAGATGAAATATAATACCTAGTTCAACACATTGCACTGTAGTCAAGTTCTATGGGTAGCATAGTTGGTTGTGGTCGCCACCTTACAGTAGAAAACATATTGCGTTCGAATCCCGTATAACACGTGGTTATACCACTTTTGAGCATAAGGTTAAGTTATTTTAAAGCATATGTCGATTTTACATCCCCAGCTCCCTCCGCGTCTTGATACTTGACGTAAAGTAGGGGCTGTAATAAGCAGCAATTAATAATTGTTCCCGTATATAGACTGGCTAGTTATTAGAGTTGAGTCTATTAAGTAAAACGGTACCGTTTATGATTCTTTCGCCTATGGTTTAACCTTGGTATCAATATAGAAATTTGTCGTAGTAATTTGTTTCGAAAGCAGTCTTACATGCCATGAAATGATATAATTTTATGAAGGCTGTTACGAAATACTAGGCAATGTGGGAGATAATGCTTAATGGAGATAATACCTTAAAGTGCGCTTTTTCATCAAGAACACATTTTGTTCACGAAGTTTTGCTTAGCGAATTGAAATCAATTTATAATTAAACATATTAAAAATAATATTTACGATGATTTTTTATAAACAATATTTCGTGCTGTTTATTTTAAAGCTCTCTTTTTTTTTTACACGGAATTTGAATCGCGAAAATCGCCCCATTAGGTTTTATGCTACATTAAGTATTATTTAAAGACAATGTTGTGTTTCCGTGCATTGATGTTTGCGAAAGACCAGGATTCCAGCTCCCATTAAACATTAAGCTGTTTGGCAACATTTGGTATATCATAAGCACGCCTGCCATACAACGTGGGGAAAAAGTAGCCGGATCGCGCTATAAAGTATAGGCTGTTCACGGTAAAATGAGCACTTTTGAAAGCCTTGCTAAATATCTACTTGTATGTACATTATGTATCCTTCGGCATTTTGGAAAATTAGCATTGCCATGGTCCTCATAGTTTTTTTAATGCGTAGGTCAAGTGAAACTGTGAGATTATTAGCAATGTAAATATTTTACAAATCTGTTCATTTTTACACTTCGATACATTAAAAAAACTGAAAGCGAAAGACATAATTTAAGTTATCACAAAGGTTACCTAGTACTTTTTTTCGACGTTAAGATATGGAACTACTTTCCATTCATCGGTACCAACTTTACTGGGCGCATGTCACTCAGTGATTTCAAAAGTGCTGGCTTTATCGCGAACAGTCTTTAAACGATTATGGTCACTGAATTTCACGGTTTACAAATGCGGTGAACTTTAAAAAAGTCTGCGTGTTTTGCTTTCGTCATTAAAAAATATTTTTTTGGCCTGCAACATTACTATATGTGGAAGCAGTCGCCAATAAAATTAGTGTTACTGGGCTTTAGTTTTCTAGCGTATTTTGTTTTCATCGTGCTGTAGTTAAGTGCACGTACGTACATATGGTCGTGCATATGTAATGCAGACACATAATACACATAGTCTGTTAGCGGTTTCTTCACACTTTCTGGTGTCAAACCTTAGAAAAATCTCCCCATTAAGGACGAGCTGGGTTGTTATCTAAACATGTTATGTATCCCAAGCGTTTTATACATGCGTTAACACAAAAATAACTTCTTGTTGGTTAAATTGAACTTTCACTTATATTTTAGTTATAAATTATATTATTTCGTTAGTATTTAATATGAATAAACCAGGGATAGCATAGGCGTGTTGGTAACGCCTATGGTAAGAAATAGTTCTTATACAATATTTTATTACACTGAGTGTCCACGAATGCGGTGTGTTGTCCCTTCGGTGTAATTTTCAACTCTCGGTTAAGTTTGAAGTAAAGCAACTGCCTATGGAGCACTGCACCCGACTGTACAACGCGATGAACTCATAAAAATGTAGTACGTACGCCATGGAGATTGTCAGGAAAGTGCAATTTATTTTGTATATGAAAGAAGAATGTATATATTTTGCAACATTATAAAATATTTTACTAAAATATACTTTTCAAATGTAAAAAATAATAATCGATCGATAGAGTTCACATTTTAACCAAATTTACGTGCATTTCCGTTTTGGATGCTTTGGAAAGCAGAATTTGCAAGAAAATCTTCTTAAAAGAAAGATTGTCATAATGTTTACTATGATTGAGTGTAATAAAATTGTAATAAGAATATAGGAAATAATTTTTATAACTGATTTTATGTGCATCCATTTGTTACAAACATTTACGGCTGAAACTGACGTAAATAAAGTTAATTATAAAATTTATATGATGTATTATTACTATGATTTTATTACACACAATCATAGTAAACATTATGACAATCTTTAGAAGATTTTCTAGCAAATTCTGCTTTCCGAAGCATCCAAAACGGAAATGCGATTGAATTGTGTTAAAAATGCGGATTCCATTAATCGATTTTTTTTTTCATTTAAAAAGTATAGTTTAGTAAAAGCTTTTATAACGTTTCATTCTTCTTTTATATGTAGCATAAATTGCAATTTTCTGACAATTTTCATGGTGTCTGTACTACTTTCTTTATGAGTTCTTCACGTTGTATTGGAGGGTGCAGTGCTCCATAGGCAGTTGCTTTACTTCAAACTTAAGCTTTGTTTGCATGAGACGGAGGAATATCCTGGAAGTAGAACTACAGTAGGGCTTCAGATCAGTGTAAAGTAACCATGAATGGCCTATACACTTGCATACACATACGTACATACATACACCTCGTACATGGCATTAAAATCAAACAATTTAATTTTCACGGCTCTAAAACCGCATTATTAATCTGCAGCTACAAAAGTGTTGAAGTCCATAGTAGGAAGTAATTGCCGGCAGGGATAGTCAGTTGAGCCTCAGGCCGTGTCCGAAATGGCAGATTTTGTTGGCAAAATAATCACGTGACCCGATTTTGTATACAAAATGGCGACGTATTTCGTAATTTGGTATTTCGTATTTTGTATCTAGTGGATGTTAGCAAAAATACAAAGTGACGAAATCAGTGCCATGTTGGTTTTAACCTTAAAAATACACAGGTGAGTGTGTAATTTAAACATTTTTTAAACAAATAAGTGTTCATAAAATACCCTAGACATGTTTTAAAAAGCAAGTTAGTGTTGTGCTTTTTTATATATATTACGCAACAATTTTTTTAAAGTCATTGCATAAATAATTATTTTATTATCTATTAACATAGTCGCAGCATTCCAGTAATTGTTGCAGATATATCACGACTGTCTTATGCATTAAATTTAACTGAAATTAATTCTCACTGTTAATGTCAAAATACGATGCCACAAGTGTTAAACACTTATGAAATGACAAATTACAAATAAGGAATTTTTCATTTCGGACCCAGCCTGAGGGCGGTCGGGTTAGAACTTCGCCGCCGGAACTGACGAGACCAAACCACCCTCGTCACAAAGCAGAGGCGGGGTCGCCTTTCGCGGCGGTTACGAGCGGTGTTTGGATAGCTGACCGCTGACTTTGAGGCCCGCCAGCAGGCCGGACAGGAAGGGAGGTCGCCGACGACCCCTGCCGGCGATGGTGGTCTGGGGCGCGCGCGCCACAAAAGACAGGAAGGCAAACAAGGCGACGGGAAACGGTGCTATAAAGTGGCGCGCCGTAATCAAAGTTGGCCCGGCCAGCCGCTAGATGACTCTGTTTGTCGTCGCCACCCTCCTTCCCCTCCGGAACCGACTCCACCCCTCCAACCCCTCCAGCAACCTCCTTCCCCTTGGGTTTGAAGTTCTGCCGGCATCCGCCAGGGCGCCTAACGAGCGAGTCCATTTGCGACGCTCGGCTGTCCAAACAGCGTCCCAGGGTGTCCGCGTCTATTGGCCCGCTCGGGACCGCCGGAAGTTTAGTCACATCTCACATCGCCTCCTCGTGCGTCCCTCTTTGCTGCGTCTGTCGTCATCCGTAGCACTCAAATAGACGCTCGCGACGCCAAGGTCTGAGTTGAATCTCTTAACCCGTCAGCCTCCCATCAGCGGGTGCTGCCACGTCTTCACCTGTAACAACAGGCCGGGGTCGGAGCGGTTTTTAGAGCCTGTCGGCGAAACGCAACAAGAAAGAACGTAAGAGAGGGGCAGGCGGGGAGTGGAAACACAACAGCGAAATTTGTCAACGGGCGGAAACCCGCCCCGAGCGAGTGCAAACAAACGTCGACGTGAGGCGCTCGCGAGTTTCGAAAACACGTGTCGCACAGCTCCCCCCTTCCCACGGATGTGTTTGGAAGTCGTCCAACAGCCACAGCGGCGCTGGGTGGCAACTTCCCCGAAGAAGTCCGCGAACCGCCCAATGAGCGAGGTCTGCTTACGAATGGCATTTAAGAAACGTTTATTTGTTTATTTATATTTTTCACTCCTGAGATCTCATCCAGTGCCTCAAGGACAGCAGGGATATGGTGCATGTCAATAGAGTAATATCATTTTTTAAAAAAGATTTACATCTGAATATTTAAAAAGTATAGAATATATACCAACAAAATAAAACAACATATCATATACCTACATACATCAAATTAAAAGCAATTAAATATTTTAACAACTAATTTAAAGAAACAACCATTATGAGGCAGTGGCGTCTCGTTAGGGCAAGCAAGGCAAGCAGTGCTTGCCCAGACAGTTTTCTGATAATGGTATATTTAAAATAAATATTAAATTCCAACTTATATTTACTTTAAGGTAACTTTTCACTCTTGCGGTACACATTCTACTCGGGAAACAATACTGTACATTATAAGGAAACAAACTCATTGGCTGGCAAAACCAAGATGTTTGGAAGCGTTGTAAGTAATGCTTTCAGCAGGGAGGCAGTCGCAATGGTTTCCCAGCCGCCGGAGGGGTGGCAGGGTAGGAAGACAACCCGGAGAGGGGCGAGGGCTTATGGCTCCGTCAACCTGTGTTAGAAGCTACGATGGTAGTGCTTTCTTCACCGAACTGAAGCGGACATAGCCGAAGCTGGCCTAGCCGTAGGCAGTTGGCGTCGTGTAGTTTACAGTAACTAGATCGATGTGTGGGCAAGTTCGTGCGCACAACACGTATTGATTCTATTTAATTTAGTTTTGGTGCTGAGAATGCTATACATATTCGTGCACGATGTATACCCTACATAAAAATTATAAAATTACCATGTGAGACTGAGAACCGAGTAGATAGAATAAGTGCAACAGAAACATGTGGATGTAAGTGTGGTGTGTGTGGATTACCAGTGAAGCATTTTTCCAGCAGTGCTTTCACTTTTCAGGAAAGATGTGACATCATAAAAGAGGGTAGGCCGACACCTGAACTTACGATCACGACAACATGCAAGAAAGGTAATTTTGTACGTCATTTCCAAAAAAGAAAAAGTTTATAAGAAACTCTAGTGTTTAGCTGGATGTAACAGCCTAAACAAACTGTTTTGCTGGCCAGGTTTATTGTTTTCAAAAGATGTTAACACGTAGACTGCAATTGGGTATTGTGACCTCTACAATCTGTGCAATGCCGTTCAAAAACACGAGCGTGCTGAAGTTCACATAAATTCGTTTTTGTCTCTTAAACAATTTGGTAAAAATAGAGTTGATTTTGGTCTAGATAGAGCAAAACAATTAAGCGCACTACATAACGAAAAAGTTTAAGAAATTTGAAGCGTTTAATAGATGTTGTCTGTTTCTTAGGTGTATAGGAACTCTCCTTTCCGTAGTTATGAAGAGACAAAAGAGTCAGAAAACTGTGGCAATTATGTTGAGTTAATTGCTTTTATTGGACAAGGTTCCGGATTTGATGAAGGCATCTTTGTAATATTTTTCACTCGGGAAAATTCTATGTTAAAAAATATTAATATTTTTACAAGCGGTGTATTTTATATTTAGGTGCGAAAAAATGTTTAAATGGCATCATCCTGCACCTTGAAATCCCAAAATCGCCGGGGGAAGACCTCCGGACCCCCTTTCCCATTTACTGGGGAGATCAACGCCACTACTGACCGCTGCGCACAGTACCTTGTCCATGAAATTATAACACGCATCGCCATTGGGAAACCAAACTACTACATTACAGTTTATACATAAAATATTAATCACAGCACTTGTCAACCAGAGTAATTAAAATATTCTGACATACAATAAAAACTATGGGAGAGTAAACAGTCTTTTATCTTATCACGTTGCGCGTCTGTGTACGTTTTTCAGTTCCTACGTTTCTCTCTAAAGCATGATTTGTGATAGTGAAAATGGCCCAAACGGGTGTTTCCGCGGTCATTTTAGGTAGGAACATTCCGGTAAAAAACACTAAAATAGGAATAGGAACTTGCATCAAAACTTTGTTTTTTTTTTTTACTGCGTCATAAAATTTTAGGGCGGTGTTCCAACATTTTTTTGGCCAGTGACACCATTTTAATGGCGTGTATGGCTCATCAGGTTTGCAGTAAAAGCGGTTGTATTCTTAATATCTGTGTCCCTTCGTCATGCCTGTTGATTATCGCTGGTCAGTGAAACACATTCTGCATTTTATATACAATTATAAGGAAAATTCTTATCTTTATTCACCCGTTACTGCCACTATGCAGCAATCTCTAAGTCTCGTGCACAGTTGTGTACTTGTGAATTAACTTTATAAGTATACTTAACAACTGAATATCTACATTATTATGCTGTAGTTCACAACAGGTCGCGTGCGGAACTATCAATGAATTAATCAATAATTGCATTTTATATTTCAAGCGAAAGTATGAAAAGGAAGCAGAACAAAGTGTGACTAAACAAGATAAGACAGATTTTTTACGGGAATGTGGTATCAACAATAAAATGAAAATTAAAATATTAAAAACACATATGAGTTCACTAGTTATTTATCATTTTTATTAGTAAATTATTATTTACTCCCAAGATTCTTCTCCAGAATATGTAAGTTTATTTTATTTTGAATCCAACCTAAAACATCTCTGCGAAGAGGTGCATGCTTGACAAAAATTCTAATTTTGTTCCAAAAATCAATGGACGGCCCTCAAAATTATGTTGTATATGTTTGTTGGCTCCAGAGGTTTTCTATTCCGACCTACGACGTAGGTCGTAGTTTCTCTCATAGTATATCCAAGTAGGACATTTGAAACCAGTATTGTCAGACTATTGAAGTGTACGCAGTGGGAAGGCCTAACTACTATTGAGTTTATAAGATAACAGCACGTGAGTCATGGTTGAATTTTTTGAGCTGTGGTTACCTAAGTGGTTATGTCTGACGGGATATAATACACTTAGCACCACAAGCACACAATAAACCTTTTTTGAATGTTATACAATGTATACATTTTTTTACTGACTAATCAGTTTTTTAAGAGGATTTATTTTGTACTTCATGAAAGTATGAATTGTAAATAACATAGTAAAAGAACATTCCTTTTAACATCCAACGTTTGCTAGGGAAACGCGCTAAAATTAACTAGCGCTCATTCTTGAAGGCTTCGACTACACCTGGAGGCTTGCAGAGGTGCACTGGAATATTAACGGGGCGGTGGTTAGCATATGTAATGCTTCTTCACGTTCATGCGCAAAACACTATACTTCCGTAAAGAATTTTTATTCTTCCGCAAGTTTTTCAACTACGCTGGACTATTCCAAAATAGTGTTTCTAATATGCCTAGGTCTTTGAAGTTCTCGGAACGTTATCTTCGAGGTTTTCTGGAATATGTGTTATTTCCGTACACATTTTTCTGCCAATATGTATATTAGGTATCCTGGGTTCCCGTTATAAAAAAAAGAGGCAAGAAACATAGCGTAACCTGTGAATTAAAAGTAATTATTTGCAAAACGTCAAAAAACTACGTGAGTTAAAACAACAAATTCGTAAACAGCGTAAACCTGATTTGATATGTCATCTGTAAATATTTGGTAGGTACTATCATTGCCCGTCATTACGAAATTAGGGTTGAAAAGACTGGCATGGGAAGGCCGTAGAGTGAATACGCGTGGTTAGACCGATCTCGCTGGCTGCGCACAACCAATCTCCGTGCCCCAAAACTGAAATACTTTTCTGCCAACATGACGAGAAAAAACGGCGTGGATTGGATTTGAGGTTAGACTACTGTTTAGTAAACAAGTGCTTTGAGATGTTTTTATACGTTCTCCAGCCAATTTGTAATGTAGTTCGCTAGAATTCAAATTGGTTTAAAGTATTTCATTAATACCAAAGTGCTCGTCATTTAAAAAAATAGGATGTAAACAAACACGTTCATCGCTGTTGACCACGTGACTTTGACGTTTGTGGTGCTTTGGGGTTGGTCAGTGTTGGGTGCATGCGCAGAAGATGAATAATCAGTCTACCTCGTCTTTAGTTTATGGGCAAGACATGTAACATACCTGGCTGCGGCAACCTACGACACCCTTTCAAATGTTGCAGGTTTTTTCCAGAACCGTTTGCTTGAGAGTGTTACACCAGCGCTAAGTTTCGTGCTCGTTTAATACATGCGTGATTATTACTTTACAACAACGGGTAACACACGGTTGTTGGTTAATAATGCGACTTTCTAATTCTCTGATGGCGGCCGTGGTTTCTACCCACCGAATGTTCGCAGAGGGCACACTGTAAAAAAAAAATTGACGTAAAATTCTCTTACATGTAAGAGAAGCTAATTACCTCTACATGTAAGATAAAATTATCTCTTAAATGTAGAAAATTTACATAACAAGAGAAGTACTATTCTCTAACCGTACGGAAAAAGTACATGACAAAAGTGGGGAGAAAACCCCATTCAAATTAGGGAAAATTAACTATATAGTATAATATAATTATTTTTAAAAGATCCTGGAGTATTAATAATGCTAATTTTATTTATTACCTACATCCTCTGACGGATAATAACCAAACCTTCAACACTAAAATCCTTAACACTTTGTGGAGGTTGGGCGCGAACAACTGTCATCTATCACGATAGGTCAATGCGCTATCCACTTTTTTTTCCTTCATTTGACGATGTTGTGACATTTTTGACGTTGACGAAGCTCTAGTGAGACCAACTTGTTGACGAATTCCCAGTGCGACAATCGAGCTGAGCATCTGCCACGTCGGGGGCACCGGAGCGCGAACCCGTGACCCTCCGACTACAAGTCGGCCACCCTGCCCCTGAGCTATGAAGGCAGGGCTATTACACCACGACGACAGTTTAACCACAGCACTGAAAATTAGTGCGTTAAAGTATTCATTCTCCCGTCCGTCCTCCCACTAAGCTGTTGGGACAGTGCTGAAGAGATGCACGCGTCGTAAGATAATTTTCCACTGTAAAAAAGTGTAAAAATATATGTACAACCTTTTGGTAATTTTACATTTTCTGTGTGTAATTTGTAAAAACAAGTACAGTACGTGTAAATTTACAGCAATGTACAACTTTAAGCATAACATTGTACAATGATATTATAAAAACACAAATGTATTGGTATATTAACATTAAGAGGGGCGTAAACTTACAAATTTGAAAGTACTTGTAAAAATCCATGAACATGAAGTATTAAAACTCAAATTTTTTATATCTTTACAACTACGCCAATGTTATATTGAAACATGTACATCAGTGTGAAAGTACACATTTTTCTATTTCATTCACTAAGTAATACAACCTTTCTGTAAAAAACACAAATCTACTGGTATATTGACATTAAAAAGGGTTTAAAATTACATATTCGAAAGTACATGAGCGTATACTACACCTACAAATTTACGGCAACTTTACATTTATATGTGTAATTTCCTAAAACAAGTACGTTATTTGTAATTTTACACTAACGTTTCTGTGGATTTAAATATAACTACAAGTATTTGCTTAAGACATGCGACCTAGCGGTAGGGATTAGAACTACTTCGAACTTCTTTTGTATGTTCAAAAGGAAATCTGAACTCCCACTAATGGAATATGCTGGCTTTTGTATATAACTATCTATTCTATATCTGAAGTCAATCGTTATCCGCATTTTGGAAATAACTTTTTATAACTCTGTTAAACTACCAAACTACAAAACGGAGTAAAATTACATTAAAATTATAAAATTACACATACAAAATTAAATTTAACATCATAATAAGTAAACATTACAGACTGGTAATGTAACATTACACCTGCAGTGTACATGCAATGTGGTATGATGTACATTAAACCGTAACAGACTGGTGTGGTAAAATTACAATGATTGTGTTAATTTACAATGTGTGGTAGAAAAGTAGTACCAAGTATAGTAAAATGTCATGGTTAGTAAAAGAAACTGACAGGTATGATAAAATTACACTAAAAAGTTTGTGTAAATTTACGTTATGTGGCTTGATATTGGTAACAAAAAAAATAAAATGACACATACAGAGTACATGTGATTGAACATAATGATTAGTAAAAAGAATAATAAGTATAGTAAAATTACACTGACATTGTATCTATAAATATACATGGGAGACACAGTAAAAGTACACGCACACATGTATATGTAAAAATACACGAACATGTGTGGAGATTGTGCTGCGCGTGCATTCGTGTAAAATTACACAATTTTTTTTTACATTGGCATTTATGGGATTTTCCACCGCTATGTACGTGAATTTTACTCCAGAGTGCGGAAATTATAACTTACATATAAAGGGCCATGTTGGACAACTTTTATGACTATACAATAAAAATAAATTTTAAGGTAAATGTATAAAAAGCAATTATCAAATAGTTACAAATGGACGAGGAGATCCATACGTCATAAGGCAATTTTCCCATCCATATATAAGATTTTCCACTACCATATACGTTAATTTTAGTCCAGAATGCGGCAATTTTACCTTACCCGTAAGGAAAAAAATGTTTCCCTCACAAGTTTGCGAAAATTAACTTACACTTATCAGGTAATTTTACCATTATTTTTTATATTGCAGACATCAAATCATTCTAACACTGTTCACAAATTTGTTCTATCTCTCGTAGGTTTGCAAATAACTAGGGACACTCGATTTACACTAAAAGTTTCCATTACGTGCATTTTACAACACTATCTGAGATCCACATTCATAATTGATTTAATTTAAGAGTTACGCGTCCTAGGTGCTCGTCTGCGAATTGTAAACGTAAAGTGCCGGGGAAACCTAATTTTGATTGGCCATACGAGCAAGAAAATGTCTTCTGACAAAGAAACACTGCCAATAGATAAAAGAAAACTTTTTATGTGCCCGTAAGGTATTGAAATATATCATACGCGGAACTTTTTGCGTGGAAATCGGGTGCCCTTACAAATAACTAATTTTAATTCCCAATGTTCAAGTTGCGTGCATTCCCTTCATAATCACGCTAGGTCATAGATAGTATAGTCTCTTTACGGTAAAATGAGCACTTTTGAAAACCCTGCTTAAGATCTACTTGTATGCACGTTGTGTAATCTTCCGCCTTATGTAAATTTAGCGTTGCCATGGGCCTCATCACTTTATTCATGCATATTTGAAGTGAAACTGGGAAATTATTAACAAAGTAAATACTTTATAAATTTGCTTATATTTACTCTCTGATGCATCAAAAAACAGAAAGCGAAATACATAATAAAAAAGTTATCACAAATGGTTACTTAACACTTTTTAATCGACGTTAAATTATGGAACTACTTCCCAACTATCGTTACTAACTTTACTGGGCTCATGTCACTCAGTGCGCCTGTCAAAATATTTGCATGCAGCGGCAGCGACATTTTTCTAAAGGTTGATTTCAAAAGTGCTCACTTTATTGAGAACAGCATTTAATGATGCGGATTTAGAACACGCTGGAAGTACCTTGAGGTTGATGCGTATATGCAGAAGACCGTGCCTGGTTTCCATTGTTCGTGTTATACCTAATGTCTAGGCACTGGAGAATTTCAGACATACTTTTTGAACATGCGTATATTTTAGTTCCTGATGGACGCTGAGTCAAGTATATCTCTGCAAAAATAAAACTTATATGGAATGTGGTGCTACGTGTTCTGTGGTTAAATTGGCCACTCATTGAGGCAACAAATAACAGGCTTGAGTATGCTTATGATTGCAGAGTTTAGCCTGAAAGGTCTGTGAACTCGCAAAAATTTTCTGTCCTTACTGACATCACTCAAACACACTTTAAAATACTGTCTCGTGCTACTCTTTCTCTAATACTGTGCGTCAGCAAAGGAAGTGAGAGTAGCTGTCTGTGAATAAAATTAAAATTAGTTAATTTAAAGGTGCTATCCTCATTGACTGAGAAGAAATTTGCACGCGCGCGCGCGTGTGTGTGTCGTGGGAAGGGGAGTTCTCTCGTAATCGAAACGTAAATTTTAATAATTTTTACCATTTCGTTTTTGTACAAATTCTGCATTTATTACATATGACTAATACAATTTTGAAAATTGAAGCGCCCATATTAAAACAGAATGTAACACGTGGCTCGTTTTTTCTCTCAGTAAGTGTGAGTCTTAAGGGGGCGTGGGACATAAATTAACACCAAATACGTAAACTGATATTTACTGGTTTTCGAAAGCCAACACAGAAAAAAGTAAAAATGGCAATCCTAGATAACAAGTTTTGCCAACTTAACGACCAAGTGTTTTGCAGTATTACTGTATCAATTTAGCATAATGTCTTGCGCCACGAAAAAACACAAAAATTGACGGCGTCAGAAATATCTCGGCAGAATAACGTCACTTACGTAAAATATTTGCTCTCGTAGTTAGTAAAAACTATGTATGGTTGCCCTTCCTTTGTTTTCTCTATCGGCTTCCATAAAATTGGTAAAATACGATAAACCTCAATAGTATTCATTTATGTCCCGTGCCCTCTTAAGGTATAACTTCTTAACGACACGAGTGTTCCTGTGGTTGGCTAATGAAATGATTAACTAGAGAGTTAAGTCTTACACTTGCCGCTAATAATGTGCAGATTGTCGTTTGCCGCCGGCGGTGC